>JAAVTJ010000202.1:0-24452 GCA_011947355.1 Phytophthora boehmeriae | reverse complement strand
AGGCAGCAGAGTGCCCAAACATGACCCAGGGGAAGCAAGCAGCTTGAACCAGATCAATCTACAAGCTTAAACGAGTACCAGCACAAACGACTATCTCTGACATTCTGAAAAATGCGTCGACCATTATGAGCAACGAGTACGGGGATGGTAAGCGGCGTAAGCCCCTGCGAGTGACTTCACCAACACTGGAGACTAAACTACTGGAGTAGATACTTCAGGTTGAGGCTCAAACTGTGTGCTTGTCGCGTAAACTAATACGAATGAAGGCGCTATATTTACAAAAGGAGCTGTCCGACGCTTGGGATTTATCATCATCGTCCGTGCTTCCCAGTTAAGTCTGTAGGATAACATAGCAAATCATAAGATAGGGTGGTCCCACCCTACCGGATTTGAGCGCGGATATTGTACAATATTGTGGTGTAACAGTCAGCAGCTGGCGCCGCGGCAGACGAAGCCCCGGACGAGTCGTTCGGGACGACATCAGAGGGCGCCTTGTGGTGTAGGAAATTCCACTTGACTCCTCGGTAGTCGTTCTATAAGCCCAATCCCACAACAATACGTCCACTGAGACAGCGAACGATGTTTCAGGCTTAATCTGAAGACCCAGATTCAGCCCTGCACCGGGACAGATAGGACCTTGCTATCTCGCTTATATGAAACCACCCAATGTAAATTAACACCGTACTAGCACGAGCAGACGCTAGCAGATGCATACAACCACGTAATCCCAGCAGAGGAAGGGTATTACGTGGGCACCGAGGACTCGCCTCGGTTGGAAGACAATCGGAGTCCGTACAGGCACTCACACACAGGCGATATAGGCAATTCAGCCGTCACGCAATCTCCCGATATATATCGGCCAATCAAATCACTTGGCCTTACCAATGGATGAACCCTCGCTAGTAAGCTTCGAGTTCACCGACAGGCATAATCCACACAAGCACGCTTATCCAGACGCTTACCTGGAAGGGTGAAGCCGGACGTCACGCTTGTTGCTTGAGAGGAAGATTCTGTTCTGTTATTTCCCTTGCGGGATTATGTCCTAATTATGTAATTACTAATGCAAGTATACAAATATCAAGTGATACGTGATCCGTTATGGACCTTCTGCGTCTGATCAGACGTCGACCGATGTCTCGTCCATAGTTGTCCCATCTCCAAGAGTCACCGAGGACTCAGTCCGCTGACCACCGAGACCTCAGAGCCGTCCGTTCCTGATTAGGTACGGCTGAACCTTGTGAAGGGTCGCCGAGGGCTCGTAAGTGCGCAAATCAGAACTTAGAATAGCCACCGAGGGCTCGCTAAGTCCGATTTCTTCCATAGATACCGTTGGGTACCCTTGGCCATTGAACCCAATATACCCAATTTTGGGCATCCCTTGAGGTTTAGTTTGGGCTTGAATTCGCATTCAGCCCAATAGTGACCCATCCACTATAGTGACTCCAGGTCGTAATCGGGGTCCAACGAGGTCTCGGTAGTGACGTATTTCCACCAATCACCGGCCAATATTGCTCCACAGCCCTTGACCGAGCCCTCGTATGGCGTGTGACGGCCTCCGATACACCAGCAACTGGCGCATCAAAATCACAGCCAGATCACCGCCAAATCTCAACACCACAACTGCCCCTGTTGCAACGCGAGCCACCACACTGGTGATCGTTGTGACACCTTTGGTCTTGCTCTCCAGTCGTCATGGCTAACCCTCTAGACGAAGCTCGTCGCGAAGCCTTCCGAAGCCTCGGCTTCAACCGCACCCCTTCGTCTCGGGTATGTTCTTATCATTCACTCCTCGGTCACTCCGCCTTGTTGACTCTCCACTCACACATAGCTTCATGCGCAGGTTGCCAGAGGTCCTTCAAGCGCTCCTGCCTCTTCGATCAATACTACTCCATTGCCTGCTACTGCGTCAATGCCCTCGTCCACTACCGCGATTGTAACTAGCACTCCATCTGTCGTTTCTCGTGCGGCGGCATTGGTGCAAGGATCACTTCTGGCTACTCCCGCTCCAACTGTACCCATGACCGAGGCTTCGTTCCAGCGTCTTGTCGACGAATCGGCTGATGTTCTGTCGGAGTCAGTGAGGACCTCGCTGGCCCCGTACTTTGCTCAACTCGCTCGCCAGCAGGTCCAGCTCACCATTAGTCCGTCGCTCCGTGGTGACTCGGCCGCTCAACGACGCCTCAACTCAGCTCAAGACTTTGACAGCGTTATCTCATCGGTGACTCCAATCGCTGATTCTACTGCTGCGTTACCGCTCGAAATTGGTCGCCTACAGGCTCGCTTAACGTCATCCCAAGCTGCGGAAGCTGCTTCGACTCGTCAGGCAATGGCCGAGGTCTTAAAACGGGAGAACGCCGAGCAGTTGTTGAGAGCAGCGACGGCTCGGGTTGAAGAACTGGAGCTTGAGGTGAAGCTTGCCAAGGAGGCAGTCGCAAAGGATATTGCCAAACTGACCGAAGTACAGTCTACCATTGATCATCACACAGAAGAGCTCGACCGTCTCCACCAAGTTATTTCCAACCGGGACACCGTGATTGACTCCATGAACAAAGTGATTTCCAGAGAACGTGAGGTATTCAAGGCTTCTGTCGTCAAAAACACCGAAAGGACCAATCGCCTAATCACGTTGCTACGGTCCAAGAACAAGGCCACGCCTGACGACGACAAGGATGCAACTATAGCTCATCTGCAAGACAGCAATTTGGCGTATCGTCAGGCCAACTCCGTTCTTCGTGCTCACGTCAATCTAGCTGGAATGGATCCCGATATTCTGGTTACAGTCGTTCATGGTGCGTGGCTCCTCATTATCCACTCACCGATCCCTTAATAACTCGTCTTTTGTTCTGCTTCCAGCTATGACGGCCGGCGAGCTTGACATCACCGAGCTAGATCTGGATCAGGCTACCGTGGCCGCGTTAACTCGTATCCAAGATCGGGCCGCAGCATCGAACGACCCTTTGGGTTTGCCTCAAGCACTTTCTAGGGCGGTCCATCGAGTTACCCATGGCTCTCAGCGGAAACGCTTGCGCCGCGCCATTGAGGAGTCGGTCGATGATGTAGAGCTTGATTCCGACGAAGAAAAAGGTCCTCCTGCTCCGACCGACGTTCCAGATGCTGCCATGGTTGAGGCCGGTCTCGGTGATGATTCTCCAGATGAGTCGGGGTCTTCCCAGTCATCACGACGCTCATTGCGGATGCCGAAGGCGTTCAAGAAATCCAAGCGTCATAAGAAGACTCGCTCGTTGTCTCACTCGGGTTCTCGATCCCCACAGTCTCGACACCGTCATTCACCGAGGACTCCTATCACTTCTCCGCCGAGATCGGCACCTACATCGACCCCAGTTCCGTTAGCAATGGTGACATATTCCCCAACGACTACTCCTGAACCGACACCAATTTCCGCGTCGGTCCAAACAGTGACCTCGACTGTCACAACCCATGCGAGTTCTACTCCTCCACGAGCAGTTCCACCTCGGAGTCCCCGGAGGACACCTCGCCGTGCGGCTGCACTCCAAGCGGAGTTTCGTACATCGTTCTTTTCGACAGCTGAACAGGATTACGACGCCCAATTCGGTCCAACTCCTGAGTCTTCACCCCTCGTTTGAGCTCACCGTCGGGTCCTAAGGAGGGCCTAGGTACTTCAACTGCGCCTCTGGATTTGACTCTTGATGAACTCTCTCTCGATGATTCCCATGGACATAACGTGGAAGTGAAACCTGATGATGAACCCGAAGCTCTTTCCGAACATAACACCCCTGATGACCACTCGCTTAAGGGTGCTGAGGTCGACGATGATCTAGGCGGTCCCGATAGTGACAACAGCGAGTCCTCGCCTGCGTCATCTCAAGCTATTCGACGCCAAGAACGCCTCGAGGGTCTTCGTGAGTTACTTGGTTCCGATTATGAACTCAGTGACAGTGATCTCAGTCCGCCACTCACGACTCCGACCACTTCCGAGACGACGCCTTCAGTTGAGCCTTCGGTGGGGACTCCAGTCGACACCTCGGCGTCTCCCGAACATCTGCCTCCATCCAGCGTGGTCTCATCGGTTATTCAGGGTGTTCCGGCCCACGACGCTGATGGCAACACAGTTATGCCTCCTGAGGCCCCTGTCCAGGCCAGGGAGGTTATTGAAGCTCCGCCTGAAGCCTCGGTGGATCGTTCTGGTGACAGCTTGCAGCCTGAAAATAGTCCACAGTTACCTACCGAGGTCTCGGAGGCACCGACGGGTTCATCGGCGACATCTCTTGTTCGTCCACCTCCAACTATTCCTCAAGTGCCTGTCAGTGTTGATTCGAGCGAAGATGGAGTCCTTCAGAGTGCGGGTGATGCTCCTGACACCTCGTCAGAGCATCCTCCTTCATCGCTTCTGCCTCCAGCTCCTTCTGGGATACCGACCGAGGACTCGGAAGAAATATCGGTCACCCCAGGGCACAATGTCGTTCCTCCATCTCCTCGTTCGGCTTTGGTCAATATCCCGCGAGCTGCTGGTCCAGGTCGATCGATTGTGGCTACCTTCGCCAGTATCCCCGGGTTCACGCCTTTGTCCGTCGAGCCGATACCACAAAGCCATGTAGCGACTCATGGGGCCAGGCCGGTGGTACGTTCGTCAACCCAATCTCCAGCGTGGGCGGCTAAGTTTGAAGACATGAGGTTTAAGGCTCTCGGTGCCTGGGAGTGTTGGTTGCGGATTTTAAATCTTCGGTTGCCGACTCCAGTGCCAGCCAACCATCTCACCCAGTCATCGGTGGTCCAGATCGAGGCGTTCGGCGATTTCATGTCCCTGACGCACCCTTGGCAGCTTCTCCGGAGTCGAATGCCCGACGACGCGTGCTTATTCGATACTGCTTCATTTGACTTTTCAGTACGAATTTCGCTGCGGGCTCCTCGTGAAGCTCGCATGTTTGGGCTGTGGGCTTCGTTTCGTGGTGCTGGTGATCGTCCTGAGATTGGGTTCGCCTTATGGGAGCGTGCTCATTGGATCATGCCCCAATGTGTGAAACGAGCTTTTGATCGGGAGTCCAAGCTCCCTAATCACGACCACGCGGCTCTCGCAGCTAAACAGGCTGCGTGGAATACTTATGAGTCCAACCGCACGAAGCGGGCTGACCGCCTCCGACAGTTCATGGTTGGCCAATACTGGGAGTGGTGCCACGAGAGCTCGATTAACTCCGGAAGTTCATTCACTCCTGAGTTCATCTTTGAACCCTCTTTCCTTCTGTATTCGGTGGAACCACTATCGTTTATCCCTTCGACGGAGGATTGGATCTTAGGGTCGCTTCGAGTGGACATGGAGGAACCCTGGCGGAACGGTTGGGTTCAACGTCCTGAGGAACACCCCTATAACACCACCTTTTGCCATGCAATCCAGGTGTTCCAATGTTCGTTCCGTTTGGATACACTGCGGCCTCAATAGTCCCACAGATCCGGGTGGATTCCACTCTGGCGGCAAATATGGTCGCCACAAGTTGGGAGCAGCGTTATCTCCATCCCAGCGGTTCCACCGGCGCCTTGGGAGCATCGGCTCCTTCAGTCCCGGCTTCAGAACAAGCGGATGATCCTGATGACGATCCTGCGCCAGGTTCAAGTCAACTCAGTATTTTAGCTGATGCTGCCGGGGGCGTAACAGGTGATTGAGGCCTCGGCAGATTGCTGACTAGCTTCCAACTGCTTTCTTGAGCCTACTGACGGCACCAGCGAGTTCTTGGTTGGCACAACCGGACTTTCGGCTTACGTAATTCTCCTTTAATTTCTCATTTTCCACAGCCGACCACTTTCACGTAAATCATCAAATATATGCAATGTTTGGTGCAGTAACCTTCTTCGTCTGTTACCATAGGCTGCACCGCCCCATGGACAGATCATCAGTAGACTTGCTACTAATCTTCGTCAGCCACTTGGACCATCTGCAAACGTTGATCGCTCTTTTTAGAGCGCAGATAGTCGTATAGTAAGCCGCCGCAGGACAAATTCGATGACGGTTCCCAAGTAGGTTCGTCGTAGCCTACCCATTTGACTTTGAATTCTCGGACGGCCCGCTCCGTACTTGTTGACAGCGGCGTCCGATCATCCAAGATGGCTTCGACTTCATATTCTCCAGTTACGCGGTCTGGTTCCCAGCTGTCCTCAGGCAGCAACTCTTCGTCAAAGTCAAACCTTGAGTCCTCGGTGACATCACGTGTCAACCGAGTCCTCGGTCGACTTGGGAACTCACTCACAGCCTTAAGCCTGGACACATGCACCACCGGATAGAACCGATATCCACTCTGATCCGGTAATTCGAGCTCGTAGGCAAATTCCTCAACCTTGCGTTTGATACGAAACGGCCCATGCCATTGGTGCGCCAATTTCTTGGTCAATCCAGGTTTGACCCTCTCCATAAAAAGCCAAACTCTGCTCCCCACTTCAAAGAGAGACCTCGGTCGTTGCTCCATACCATCACTGGGACCGGTTGAGTCCTCTGGGCCAACGGCCGAGGGCTCATTCTCACTTCTAGTTGGTACCGCGCCTTGTTCAAGTCGACTCAGAGCTTCATTATGTTCTTTTGCTCGTCTTGTTTTCTCTGATGCTTGGTACTCTTTAACCATTTCCAGCGCGATTTCTTGCTGTCTATTAGCTTCCCGACGCCACATAAGGGCGTCAGACTGCGTACCGAATCCTCGTTTGAGTGAGGACGACATTGCACGTAGCGTCGAGCGGGCATCCCAATCATGAACGAGGTAAAATGGGGTTTCCTTTCGAGTCGTATCTTGAGAGGTATTAATCGCGAACACAAGCCGTTCAGCAATTTCGTCCCAGTCTTGCTGTAGTGGATCCTCGGCATACACGCGAACAGAGGTCATTACTGACTTCACCGAGCGCTCCTGTTGACCATTAGCTTGTGGACGATAGCTCAATGTCGCTCGGGACTTTGATTGCATCATTTCAATGAATGCTTGAAATACCTCGCTCATGAAGCGCGGATCTCTGTCGTGTCTGATCAGGGATGGTGCAGCGGGGCTGCGTAGCCAGTGCTTGGCACAGAGGAAGAGGGGCGACTCTTTGAGTCTTAGACGTCCGTCTATCAGTCGGAGTTCCGACGACTGTACGTTCTTATACAAGAACCAAGTATAGCGATACTTAACAGTCCAAAACTGACTCTTTGGACTCGGCTTAGTTAATTAAAAGTAAATAACAACTTCTTAATTAACAAGCAAAATGTGAACTGAATTGAATGTTTTTATCTGTCTAAATCTCTTTTCCTAAATGTATAGAACTAACTATTGCATACTTAGTTCTAGTCATGCACAAATGAATGGCGTTGCGCCCATGTACTGACATCAGTACTGACTTAGGGTAATCCGAGGGTACCAAGTACCAGTATCTCTTTGAGGAGGGATACAGATATCTTATCCGGACGATGTGTCCCCAAGGTGACCAGGTGTGGTCCACCTTACTGGTCACCTTCATGTAACCCCGTTACATCCTCCCCCATCAAACTGTCGACACCTCGTGTCTTGGCAAGTCTTGCCACATCACCGCGTTCTCCGCGGTTGCTCTGAGAGCATCTTCGAATTTGCAAAGTGCCCAGCACTGCATGCCCCTGCCTCTGAGGCTTCTCCTGCCTCTAAGCAGCACGACAGCTCTCCGAGCTCTGACCCACAAGTCTCTGGGTCTTACGACCAACGGCAACAGCCTCAGCGTCTTCACGCTTCGCCTTTAAGGCATTGTCCCTTAGCTACATCAGCTAACGGGACTAACTCAAACGCACTTGGTGCGGAGACAGCGGTCCAGGACCGGACCAAAGGGAAGGCGTCCGAGCCTGGGGCTCCAGCCACACTCTCTGTGGCAGAGTATTTTCGTGCTCACGACCACATATACGGTCGCGCACGCGCGAGCAGCATCGCTGCGAGTATGAGCTCACCACCCAAGGATGGGAGCGAGATGGAGGTCGATTATGAGACCGACACTAGCGCACAGCGCGAGGAGGAGAGATGAGCGATCCCGACGCTCTGAGTTCCCACGAACCGTTCAGCCCACCATACTCGGTGGCGTCAACGACAAGTCCCGCAACGGTCACGACGACCACGGTGACTTCGGAGCGCAGTCCACTGCGGACTCCCAATCCGTTCCCGGAACGAACGCTTGCGGATTATGGGGGCAGGGCCCTGCGCGATGCGCCTCCGCTGTCATTCAGCGATGAAGACGCCCCCATGGGTTCGCGTGTCGTTACGAACGATCTGGATGACGCACAAGAGCGACAATTGGCTTCTCAAGCCTCTCATGCGTTGTCGCGACCTCAGGCAGCGCCTGTGCGGTTCCCAAACCGTAGAGATTATGGCTTCGGTCTCAGGACCCCGCTGGTCTCGCGCGCACCCATGCTAAGGCCTCGAACTTGAGTTCGTACCTTGCTGGTCCGCAGGCAACCACTGCCGACCAGATCGCACAGCGAGACGCGCTCCGTGAGCGCTTCCTGACAATGCAGGATATTCCGGCCGTCGAGTATCGACAGCGGATCGACGATCAACTCGCTCGGCGGCCGGTTCCCAACATGCGGACTTGTCCGCGGGTGTTACCCTGGGGAGTCATCGGATGATGACGAAGTGCATTTCATGCGCTGGGTGGAGAAAGCTCGGAAGCTTCCTTCACTCGAAGCTCTTATGGCGAGCTATGCCGAAGTAGACGCTCGTGTTGAGCGTGCTCTACGCTTTGCTTTTGCAAGCTTAAGGCGAAGCGCAAGCTTTCGTACGGGTATCGTACGATGTACGCCAGCGCGACACCTGTCGCTCCTGCGACGACGTCGACGGAATCCGTCTCTACGTCAGCGGGTCAGAGCCGGAGCTCAGCTGCTGGCCCAGCAGCTCCACCACCTAGTGTGAAGCGCGGTTCGACCGCGGCGGCGGCCACGGGCCCTCGCCCTGATGGGCGCGATCAAAAGCGTCCACGACGTCAGGGCAATCTTGCCGGAGGGGCACCTCGAACTCCCACGAGTTCTGCGAGTGTGGATAACCCCTCCACTTTACAAGATACTGGGTTTGACCCCGGCGACGACGTCGCGCTAAAAGACGATCCACATGAAAGTGGAGATCGCCCTGCTCGTCGAGCAACGCCGGCGGCGGCCGACTCGCACGCGAGTCCTGAGTTCGTAACTCGCTCTGAGTTTTCGAGTCTGACTCGACGGCTGAATCGCCATAGCGAGCGTTTTCGCGAGATACTCGAGACGCTCGATCGTTTTGATAACGATATCCGCGAGCTCCATGAGCGTGTGGATTGGGTCGAGACCCCGTGGACGTCCCACGACGTCTTCGCGCTCTGGAGTTTGGGCTCGCTGAGCTTCGTGGCAGTGTTGGGGTCCTGACGGGCCTCCAACGGCCGGCAGCTCCTGCCCCTCAGCCTCTGGCTGTTCCTTCGGCAGCACCTGCCGCTCAGCCTCTGGCTGCTTCTCCCGCAGTCCCTGCTGCTCCGCCCTTGGCTTCTGCCTCTGCGCCAATCGAGGCGAACGTCTCCTCGATGTTGGCGGAGCCAGCTCACTCGAGCTCACCCGCGCCGGGTCCTGGTAAGGCTTAAGTAAGCCCACGTAGAAGGTAGGATGCGTGCGCATCGCCTTCGGAAGGTTTAGCGTGTACGCCAGGCCCTTCTTAGCCACGACCTTGAAAGGTCCCACGAAGCGTGGCCTCAATTTCGTTTTAAAAACAGCAGACACTGCATGTGTAGGTAGGTTCTTAGCGTTTAATAAAACTAGGTCGCCGACCTTGAACACATCTAAATTGCTTCTGCCTTTTGCATCAACTTGTTCTTTTGAACGTCTTGGCTCTCAGCCATCGCGTCACGCACGTGTCGTAAGACACTTAGACGCTGCGACACAAAGTCGCTGATGTGCTTACGCACAGAAGCAGGGCTGACATCAGCAAGCCTGTCGGCTATCCCTCCCCCGTCAAGCCCTGAGCCACGTCGTGGCGGTGTCAATGGGACACGTGGGTTCGCTAACCCGTTCACGTAAAACGGCGTAAAGCCCGTTGACGCGTGAACCGCATTGTTCAATGCAAACTCAACAAGCGGGAGCATCGCGCTCCAACGCTTAGGAGTTTCAGCGCAAACGCTGCGGAGGACGTCCTCCACAACGCGGTTAACGCGCTCGGTTTGACCATCGGTCTGCGGATGATCCGCTGTGGACATATCCAGTCGAGTGCCCAGCACTTTAAAGACTGATGTCCAGAACTTCCCGGTGAAGCGCGGATCTCGATCCGAGACAATCGTCTCAGGCAGCCCATGCTGCCGAAAGACACGGTCTAGGAACAGCGAGGCTGTTCCTTCTCCATCAATGGAGTCCGGCACAGCCGCTAAGTGAGCCATCTTGCTCAATCGGTCTACAAAGACCACAATGCCCGTGTTGCCTGCCGAATCTTTCGGCAGACCAAACACAAAGTCCATACTCATGGACTGCCAACACCCACTGGGTACGGGCAAACTCGCCAAAGGCGCAGCCGCATGCGGCGAGGGTTTGACCCTCTGACACGTCTCGCACGTGCGTACGTAAGTACTGACCCACTTATAGAGCTTGGGCCACCAGTACATCGCGCTCACAGCGCTATAGGTCTTTTCACGACCAAGATGTCCGCTCACCGGAGCGTCATGTGCCTCAAAGAGGATCTTGTATTTCAAGTCCTCATCGTGAGGTACCACGACACGTGGTGGGTCCTCGGGACCGGTGCTGTAGTACAGCAGGCCATCACTAAGGCTGTAGCGATGAAGCCTCGCGCGTGTGCGCGCCGACAACGTCGGTTTAGAGTCCGCGGACTCTTCGCTCTTCAGAGCTTGCAGTAGCGCTACGCAAGAGGCGTCCTGCGCATACGCACTGCGTATTAGGTTCGTCACTGACGACGTCACCATCGTGACATGAGACAGCTCGTAGTCCGGCCTGCGCGAAAGCGCATCCGCCAGCACGTTCTGCTTGCCCGGCTTATACTTCACTTCGAAGTTATACTCCGCAAAGAAGGAGAGCCATCGGGCCATTCTCTGAGAGAGATGGGGCGACTGGGTCGCTGTGCGTAGTGACGCATGATCTGTGTAGATCACAAAAGGCTTAGAGCCTAGCAGGTGAACCCTGAACTTGACTAGAGCGTACTTCATCGCAAGTAGCTCTTTGTCATGAACTGGATAGTTCTTCTCAGCAGCTTTCAGCTGCCGAGACTCAAACGCGATGACGCGTTCACGCCCTTCGGCGTCCGCTTGTAGTAAAGCGCAACCGATTGCGAAATCGGACGCGTCACACACGACGCTAAACGGACGATCAGGGTCCGGTAACGCCAAGATGGGCGCATGAAGGAGACTCTCCTTGATTGCATCAAATGCAACTTGATGCTCGGTGTTCCAACACCAGTCCGTATCCTTCTTAAGGAGGTTGGACAATGGCCTAGCCATCTCAGCGTAATTCTCGCTGTACTTGTGCAAGTAATTGGCGAGGCCAAGCCACTTGCGCAAGTCCTTTGGTTCAAAGGAACCGGCCAATCTACGATTGCCTTGACCTTGGCGGGATCCGCCCTAAGGCCCTGCTTCCCAATGAAGCATCCGAGGAAAGGAATTTCCTCCGCGCCAAATACGCACTTGTCTGCGTTGGCGTACAACTTGTTGGTGCGCATGCACTCGAGCACAGCTCGCAGATGCTCTACATGCATCTCAACATCCGTCTTCCCGTGCTCCGCACGACTATGGACGAAGATGTCATCGAAATACGTCTGTGCGTACGCCCGATGGGGCCTAAACAATTGCGTCACAAGACGATTGAACGTTGCTGGAGCGTTCGACAGCCCTTGGGGCATTACCAGCCACTCCCAGAGCATACCGCTCGGGGTGCTCACCGCTGTCAGCGGTACGTCACACGCTCGCATGAGCAATTGGTAGTAACCATCGACAAGGTCGAGGGCGCTGTACAGCGTACTGCCCACCATATTGTTCTGAAGAACATCCTTTCGGGGAATCGGTGTCTGCACCGGAATGGTGGCTGCATTCAGCTTATTGTAAGCATGCACAATGCGCCACTTGCCATTTGGCTTTCTGACACAGAATGTCGGGGTCGAGTGCGGAGACTTGCTCTCACGCACCATTCCGGCCTCGTGCTTGGCACGGAAGAAAGCGTCTATGACGTCACACTGCTCCCTAGGCAGTGGCCACTGCCGCGTCACGCAGTATTTGGTTCCTGGAACCAAATCAATCTCGTGGCGCACACCTCGATCGGGAGGTAGACCCATTGGCGGGTCTTTCGAGACAACGTCTCCATACTCCTTTAGTAAAGGATAAAAGGGATCCTTGGGATCCTTAAGGATCGCTGATCCACTCCGCGCATTGAGCGCCTTCTTGGTATCCTCCAAGACAGCTTCGTCCACTAAGGACGAGGAGTTCAACTCCTCTTCAGGTCGTATCACGACCACCTCAGCGAGGTCGTCGGCTTTCAAAGCCTCGCCAAACTCGGCGACCGACATCTCGTCGAGCTCGATGAGCTCACTGAGATCGGGTAGTCCGTCGAGGCGGATGCCTCCAGTGACATCACCTGTCACTCCGTCAACGAGCGTGTACAATTGCTCGCTGCGGCCGCGTGGAGCCTTACCGCTCAGCACGCTAGACGCGTCATCCGACGACGTCGCTACAAGCGCCTTGCGCTTCTCCCATGACGCCTTGCGTCTAGTCCGTCTCTTTGCAGAGACACTCCACTTCGTGGACAACACATCGACTTTACCGTCGACGAGTTCGGGTGTGTTCACCCCTAACGTATCATCCTGATACCTTGGCGCCTCGCCAGTCATGTTCACTCGAACACGCAGCGGAGTGTCACTCAGTCTGCGACCTCCACTCAGTGGATAACGCGCCACTCCGCGTGCATCATTGCGATGCCCCGACATCTCGTCGATCACGTTCGACTGAACGTGCAGCGATGGCTGACATGGTCCACGACCATCGCTCAGCGGATTACGCGCCACTCCGCGTGCATCATGGTGATGCTTGGACGTCTCGTCCGTCGTGTTCGACTGAACACGCAGTGGTGTGTCACCAGGTCCGTGACCATCGCTCAGTGGATTACGTGCCACTCCACGTGTCGACACTCCGTCGACCGGCGCCTCGCGCCCTTCGGGACAAATGTCCCCAGTGTCAGAGCTATCCACCAGCTCCGACACTCCAATGTCAAGCACATTGACCGACTCGGTCCAGTGCTCGCGCCAATAGCGCTTCTGCTTTTGAGCGGAGGTGGGTTCATGACTCGCCAAAGCTCCGCTCGGAGCAGGGTGCGTGGCACCGAGGGTCTTAGACCGCCAATCTATCCATGGCTCATGGCGTTCAAGCCATGCCATGCCTAGAATGAGGTCATACCTCGAATCAAGGTCTAGGACCAAACAGCGTTCAACGCTATTGAAGTCAAAAACTTCACTCGCAGGTCCACAGGGACCTTGGGCACGGTAACCCGTGCCCCCGTCGCTAGACGTACCGTGACTGTGTCACTCGTTCGCGCTTCCAGCGCCTCGGCATACTGCCGACTTCCTTCCATCGTGGAGCGCCTGGCATAATTACCAGACGCTCCTGAGTCTATCAAGACTATCCAGGGCTTATCAAAGCCCTTCACGTCCACATGGACGACCAACAAGCCCGGCTTGCATACACGTTCCGTGTTAGAGAGTACGGCTCTCTTCGGGGCTAAGCCCTGTCGCTCCTCACCTTCCAAAGGTACGACAGAACTTAGTTCTTCCCCAGCAGGGCGCCCCGCACCTACTGGGAGTCGTCGTTTCCGCCGACGACCCAGAGTTCTGGTTCGCCGGACGGGCTTGGCTCGACGGAGCCTGGCGCTGTTTGCGCAGCGGACAACCGTTCCGCAAGTGACGGGTGCTCCCGCACGTGAAACATCTTCGGATGTTCATGCGCTGCTCTGCAGCTCGAAGCTCTGCTTCTTCATCTTCAGCGTAGCTGAGATCCATAGGCTCAGGACCACCTTGTCCATGTGAGCCCGCACTCGCTCCAAGTCTAGAGGACTTGAAGTTGTGCTCGGCGTTCAACGCCATGTCCACTGCCTCTTCAAAAGAGCTTGGACGGGAGCGGAATACCTCCGTGCGGGCGACGCCCGTGCGAAGACCCTCCATAAACACCGTCACGGTGACTGCCTCAGGCAAGGGGTCGGCAAACATGCCGGCTATGAGCGTGCGTAGCTCTTGGACATAGTCCACCAAATCCTTCTTGCCTTGGCGACAAGCAAGGAAGCGTGATCGCACGCGGTACGCCTCATTAGGCGGCGAGAACACTCGCGACAGCTGATGCTTCAGCTCTTCCCACGATGGGAACGCTTCGTCTATTGACGAACGGCACGTGAGTGCCCACTCCTTCGCTCGCCCGCCGAGCTTGGAGACTGCCAGCGCGACGCGCTGCTGCTCCGTTTGGAGCATGGCCGAATTCATGGCCATTTCGACCTCTCGGGTCCACAACAGGAGGCTCTCTCCTTCAGATCCATTAAAGATCTTCACACTCAACATGAGTGGTTTCGGCTTCGAAAGCCTACTTTCTTGGCTTGGCGACGCCTGGGGCGTCTTAGCCTTCACTCTTTGTTGAATGTGCTCAAGGAGAGCATTCTCGTAACTTGAGAAGGCCTCGAGACGCGCATTGATTGCGTCAGGCCCTTGGGACGCTAAATGCGTCATGCCCTCAGGGCCTAGCAAAGACATGAGCTTGTTAAGCGTGTCTTGCTGACTTGGAGTCAGATGGGCGAAAGCACTCTGCTCCATCCTCACAGAGGGACAGTCAATGACTCAGGTGTCGGATTGACTACGAGTGCTACCAGATGCAGCGGGGCTGCGTAGCCAGTGCTTGGCACAGAGGAAGAGGGGCGACTCTTTGAGTCTTAGACGTCCGTCTATCAGTCGGAGTTCCGACGACTGTACGTTCTTATACAAGAACCAAGTATAGCGATACTTAACAGTCCAAAACTGACTCTTTGGACTCGGCTTAGTTAATTAAAAGTAAATAACAACTTCTTAATTAACAAGCAAAATGTGAACTGAATTGAATGTTTTTATCTGTCTAAATCTCTTTTCCTAAATGTATAGAACTAACTATTGCATACTTAGTTCTAGTCATGCACAAATGAATGGCGTTGCGCCCATGTACTGACATCAGTACTGACTTAGGGTAATCCGAGGGTACCAAGTACCAGTATCTCTTTGAGGAGGGATACAGATATCTTATCCGGACGATGTGTCCCCAAGGTGACCAGGTGTGGTCCACCTTACTGGTCACCTTCATGTAACCCCGTTACAGATGGTGCTCGAAGCGTCGGTAGACGCTTTCCTCGAATGCTTTGGCAACCGTGAGTGCTGTTGTGTCGGACATAGCTTTGGCAATGACAAATCCAGTGAACGAACACTGGAACAGCAACAGCGCTGTGTTGCCCCTGCGAGACCTCGGTAGAGGTATCACAAAATCCATTGACACAATCTGAAAAGGATACTCGGCCAGGATATTGCCAGGAGAGTATCCTCGCAATTGAGGACGACTCTTGCTCGAGCTACAATCCGGGCAAGACTTGACATGTTTCTCCACATCGGCATATAGCCCAATCCAATAGTAATCGGACTTAACTCGGTGGTAAGTTCGAACCACTCCTTGATGACCACCTTCCAACGAGTCGTGGCAGTTCTGTAACACCTCTTGAATCATCGTTGTTGGCACCACAAGACGCAGCTTTGTCTCTTCTTGCCATCCTTTATCGTACCGACGATTCAAACCGAGGTAATGGAGTACATCGTCTTCACTTAGAACGAACTTTTCTGCAAATTTCCATGCGTCTCGAGCGTCCTTGTAGCTAAGCCGCTCTGCGTGTCCTTTAAGTACTGCCTTGATGTTTGACCATCTAAGCTCTTCATCTTGAGCTTTAGCTATGCGTTTACGGCGTTCTTGTTGAATCACAAATGGGTCAACATCTTCGGCGTTTGGAACAGCAGGTAAAGCACTTGGAGTAGATCTTGGTGTATCTGCTTCGTTTGTTGAGTCCTCGTTCGTCACCCCATTAACTTCTTTAGCTTGTTCTGCATCTTTGGAGGTGTCGACCGAGGTCTCATCAGCAAATCTGACGTGTTTCTGAGCTTTTGCTTGTCGTCGAGTCATCACAGTCATATTTCCACATTCCATTAGGACTTCATTTTGCGCGAAATTTCCATACGTCTTGTGCCCACAGCCTTCTCGGGCGTATGAACACTGCACAAAACTATTGGAGGCTTCCGTTTTAACCTCTGCGCTCTCCACCGATGGCTCATAGATGACTTCTTGAATACGGTTAATGGCCGAGAGCTCGTTTTTCCGTGATTCCGTGAGAACCACTCGGCTTACCTTTGATTCTAAAGCCTCGGTCGCTAGTGAATCAGCTGCTGCATTGTACTCTCGTACAACATGCAGGTACTTCACTGATCGAAGCTTTGCCGTAAGTTCTTTGTGGCAATTTAATAAAACCAACAGAGACTCCTTCCGGCATGCGATCACCCCTAGTGATTGCTGGATCGCGAGCCTCGAATCGGTCATACCGGTATCCTACCGGTATACGCAATCATTCCTGTGATTACGGGACGGTGTTTACGCCACAGAATCACCAACGATAACTAAATCCTCGGCACCTCGTTCGAGGGCTGCTTTCACTCCATTGTTCATTCCTGTGTATTCTGCCACATTAACTGTGGTTGAGGGGAGGTAAGCGTTCGCAGCGATCACTATTTTCCACTCCGGAAGGCTCCATATTATCCATGAACAACTGCCATACCCACCGTACTTTTCGGTCTTCGCCGATCCATCAAAGGACAGAACGAGGCCTCGGTGGTCGGTGGGTAGCCTTGCGTAGAGCAAGGTAGGGTCCATACGGACTGTTGGCGATCCCTTGTTCGGAGGGGCTAGTAGTGCGAGTGAGTCCTCGACGTCAACGAAACTCGTAATAGTCGATTGGAGGAGTTGAGCAAACGCTACGTCCTTCTCCTTGACTCGTTGCACTTTCAGATGCCACGGGGATAACAACACCGCGAATTGGGTGGACCGTCCGAAGAGTGACTTTGACTTGTGTACCCACTCAAGTGTTGAAAACCTCGTGTAAACATTCAGCGTCCTTCCAATGAGCTGACCGTAACAAGTCTTCAGCAGCAATAATAGCGCTAGCACTTCCTTTTCGGCTGGATGATAGTTCATTTCAGCATCCTTGAGCACTCTACCGAGGAATCGGACCGGGTGCATCTTGCCATCGTGTTCTTGCATAAGAGTCGTGCTGAGCGCCCATTCGTTTGCGAAGAGCATCACATGGATGTCTTTGGACCGATCAAAGTGCTTCAGAATTGGAGCATCGGCTACCTTGGTCTTAAGAGCGGCGAAGGCTCTCTGGGCGACTGAGAGATCGCCAGTAGGACCAAAGTCTTCTTCCTTTAGCTGATATAGAGCAGCTCCATAGACCGCGAAGTCTTGGATGAAGCGACTGTAATAATTCAGCGCCCCCAGGAACGACTGCATCCCTCGTTTCGTCGTTGGGAACGAGAGCTCGGTGATAGCATGTAGCTTTTTCACGTTCGCTCTAATGCCCTCAGGTGAGACTTCATGAGACAGGAAGTCAACCTTCGACTGAACGAAGATGCTTTTCGTGAAGCTGACACTAATTCGGCATTGGGCAAATCGCGTCAACAATCGGTCCAGCGTGGCAAGACATTTGTCGAAGGTCTCGCCACCAAAGCAAATGTCATCTACGAATGATCGTCGTCCGAACACTGGTACGAGCGAGGACTCGTCAGCTTCTCCAGCCGCAAACATGTTAGCCACAGGGCTGTTGACTAACTGCAACAAAGGGTCGGTGTCTACCGAGGTCTCGCGGTCAGCTTCAAACTTGGTACGAGGTTGAGTGTTACATGCTAGAACTTTGAACGAGGCCTCGGTCGCACTTTGTCGTTGGCGTTTGGCCATCTCTTCAGCTGATTTCATCATTTCGGCAAAGTGCAGCCACCCTCCTTTTGGTTGGACGAAGCCCCAGAGCGCGTTGTCAATCATGCGTTGGTAAATCATCGGTGCATTCTTTAAACCGAACGGCATTCGTAGCCATTCAAAGTGTCCCAACGCACACACGAACGCGGAGATCTTACGCGCCCGCAGGGTCATCATGATGGCCCAGAAACCACTGGCGGCGTCTAGAGAGCAGAACCATAGATATGCCTCTAGATCTGTCAGCAGATCGTCAACCAATGGCATTGCGTATTCCATAATTGCCGTCACTGCGTTCACCATCTTGTAATCAATGCAGAGCCGGATATCCTGGCCGTTCTTTTTCAGGACAATCACAATCGGTGATGCCCATGGACTGTCTGAAAACGCAATAAGTCCGGCTTTTAATAGCCCTTTCAACAGCTCATACAGCTTTTCAAGATGCCGCAATGGGATACGTCTCGCACGTTGTTTAATAGGTGCGTGACCTTCGACGTCGATGTCACACACGACCCCATAGGCTGGCGGAGGCAAGGCATTGCCGCTCGCAATCATGATATCTTCGTGCTTCTTCAAGACTGCAATCAGCCGAGACTGCTGTTCAGCAGTCAACCGAGGGTTCATTACGTTTGTAGCTGCATAGTCGATAGTAGTAGACGAGTCCTCGGTGAGGTCTGGAAGGAAAGCTAATTCCTTTGCGTAGTCCTCCAACCCAATCTCGTTTGATGGATGCTCGTAATAGTCGCCGGGGCCATCCATCGAGGACTCGTTCCCTTCAGTGTTTAATACACGAGCGACAGACATGTATGTTTTATCCAACACTTCGACTGCAGCATCGGTATCCATGTCAGTGTCCGAACGAGACCTCGGTGGATTGCTCATATCATTCTTCAGCGTCTTGTTAGACTCTGGTACATCCGCCGACGACTTCTTGGTTGTATTCGCTTCGCAACACGAGGTCAACTCACCGGAAATAGAGCTGACACTCGGCTCTATATAGGTCACCGATGGTTCATCGTCACATCGTCCGTGGTCTACCTGAAGACTCGGTGGCACCTCCACAACGGTTGTGGGGGTCTCTAGTGTGGTGACACCGTCCACCGATTCCTCGATCGAAGTTTTGGGTTCAGTGGACACTTCCACACATGCTGAATTTACTATTTCGGTATCACCCAGGACTTTGTCCCACCGAGTCATACTGGCAGCTCGTGCTGTTTGACGGTCTTCTAAGTATTCGGACGGACGCGTCTTAATGCCACGAGGCAATCGGTAGTTAACTCGCTCGACTGGCGAGGGTTGAGACGCCAGCCATTGCTGATAAAACTCGCATTCGCGCTTGAATACATCCCTGTCCTTGCATCCTTCGTACGCCAACACTTGCCAGTCGGAATACTTCTTGGACTTCAGCCGGACATATCCATCACTCCTCGGTAGGTCACCGATTGGAACCCACAGACCGAAAGGAGTGTGCGCAGGACAACAAACCAGTCTATCAGTGACATTTACCACTCTAATACGGTCAGGTTGACCTCGCCGAAACCTCGTTACAGTAGGTATCAACTTCTCCGTTCGGCGGACCCAAAATTCGTGAGTCTCAAGTGACGGTTGTTTCCGCTGTAGGCGGAAATCCATCCACTCGTGACCAGGGACATCGAGGTCAGTAGTAGGACTTGCAGTAACATGCGTGCCGTACTCTTTTCATCAATCATGTGTCGTGTCTTGATCAATGGGATCATGACTTCGTCAGGTAGTTTAGCAGCTCCATGGAACAAGTCCAGCCTAATTCCCGCAGGGATCATGAAATCCGTCCCAAGGACGACATCCACACCGGCACTATGTGGCATAATCCACATTTCAAATTCATAGACGATCTCCCATCCAAGCGTAATCTTAACCAAGCCTCGTCGGTTGGTCGATATCTTGCCTTTGCTTATTCCTTGTACATCGAGGCTACGACCGTGGTCTACCACTTCGCGTAACCGTAACTTTTTGGCCAACGACTCGGAGATGACGCTCACGTTTGCGCCCGTGTCGAGGAGAATCCTCGTTCGTGCGTCGTCAATAGCGCCCTTGACCAGGGCTCTCATCCTGATTCGTCGGTCAAATTTCTTGGCCGACCACCACCCCAGACGCTCGCCTGGGTTCAACTTCATCATCTTGGGTTGAATCGAGGACTCAGACTCGCGGTGCCTTGCAGCACTTAGAAAACCGTTTGAGTCCTCGTTCGATTTCTCAACTTCATTACTATCATCACTTTCTTCCACAACACCTCCACCGAGGGCTCGAGCCCTCTCCATTTCATTATCCGTCATGTTCGCACTTGTCGTATCATCAATTCCAGGCCATTTGCACTCCCCACATATGCGTAGATACAATCTGCGTCAAGTGTGGGTTCGGCTAACTGTGGCAGCCCGATAGGGACCAACCCAGTTATAGTTGGCGGGCTGCCTAGTTTAAATGTTTCTCTTGGATTGCGGCTTGAAGGTCGGAAGGCAATTCCTCCTTTGTGCCTTTAGTGCGCACGAACTTGGCCAGATTTTGAAAAGTCCGGTAGAGTTCGCAGTTTCCTGCATCGTGGACTTGCTTGCAAAACTTGCAGCGTTTGAAGCAGTTATGGGCTGAGTGTCCCATGCCGCCACAGGCAGCGCAGGGGCCAAACCGTTTTCTGTCTCGATTATAATCCCGGCTGTCTCGGCGATCTCGATTGAAGCCTCGTTCACGGTCGGATGAGTCACCCCTAGGTGGTCTAGGGTCGGAACGAGCATAGGTTCCTTCAGCTGCAGCTCGTCGCTCTTTCTCGTTAGCTGCAGCGAGGCGTCGGTCGTCACTTGGGTCTGAGATCTCGCTCAGTCCATCACTTTGTGGATAACCTTCATCCTGATCTTGATCATCAAAGGCTTCATATTGTTCGACGTCCGAGGCCTCGTTCGGTCTCTGAGAGGATTCACGGCCTTGTAATTCACTTAAGATGTCTGCTAACGAGGCCTCGGCCAAAGTCACACGTGGAGCATTGCGCGAGTCGTCTTTCTTACGATCCAATTCACGCCTGTCACGACGACTGAAACGGCCATATGAGTCCTCGCGGTAAGGTTCACGAGCTCTGGATGACGACCGAGAGGCTGAATCTCGCTTGTGCAGCTGGTCTTCGCCCTCGATCATGTCTTCAATGATTTCTTCAAGCTCATAGATGTCACCGACTCTTGCATGGTATAGAGTCTTCGCGATGTGGTCGTCTCCACACGTGATCAGGAACTGCTGTACATGTTCTTTGGCATCTCGACCTCCCTTCATATACTGGAAACGAGCGTTCCGAGCCAGTGCATTCAGGCGATTCATGTAATCGCAGATATACTCTCCCCGACGACGTCTCGCAGCGTAGTAACGAGACCTCGCTGTTTGGTGGAAATTGTAGCAGTAGTACTTGATGAATGCGTTACTTAGCAGCTTCCACTTGCGCTTAGTCCTCTTCGGAAGTTGACGGAACCAATACAAGGCTCCGTCCCGAAGGCTCAGCTCAAAAGGAACACACCACTTGTCTGGCTCGGTATGTGTACCCGTCATTTCATACACAAAAGTGCGCAGCCACTGCATCGAGTTCTCGCTGTCATTGCGTTTACCCGAGAATCGCTGGATGCGATCGAGTGGGCGATGCGTCGTCATCTCAAGTCTAGGCGTCGGATCAGATTCGTTCCACTCAGCCATCGCTAGCATCTGCCGAGTAAGTTCTTCACGAGGGTCCTCTTCTTCATCATTCCCGAGGAGTGATAATACATCATCCTCATCGGATGAGCCCTCGTTCGTGCTTCCACGACGGCTAGAACCCGTTCTTGGGCTCTGGCGCCGAGTCTCAGCATCTGCGTCGCGCTCCATGTCTCTGATTCGAGTTGCGGAGCGAGGGGTTACCATGTGAGAATCTTGAACATAGGGCGAGGCTTCGGCCGACCCAAACACACTACGTCTTGCCCCTGTCGAACCCGCCGAGACGTCTTGAGTCCTCGGTGGTGTCTGGGGAAGAGGTACCTTGGACGGGTCGTCCGACTGACGCGCCGACCGAGCCGTCGGTTGCACTCCAGAATTAATTCCAATTGCTCCAAAAGCCTTTCGTAACCGTTTCTTCATTTTCTGCAGTTCAGCACCGGCTGCTGGGTTTCCATTCTTTCAAGGACGTGGCCGACGGATAAGTGCTCGGCTCCAGTCCCATCGACAGCAGCAACGACATCGTATCCTCCACGACTTGGCTGGTGCTGACAGAGTTCACCGGATACTGGAGCTCGTTAGCCAGTTGAGGCCACTCCGCGCGACGCTTGGGTCTTGGCGAGAACAGCCGAAACCAGTCATCGTTCTTCATTGTCACCAAGGCTCGTTCGAAAACTTGCTTGGCGGCTGGCGTGTCGCCGTTGATAGGTGGGCGGGATGCGCCCAGTAGTGCCGCACGCCTGGCACTCTCCACCGAGGGCTTAGAGTCCTCGGCCCCATCGTCAAATCCATCATAGTCCGGGTCGGGTCCCGCTGCTTCGGCCATCTCGTCGGCGAGGTTTCGTGCAAGCGATCTCGCACCGCCGGTCAGGCCGGATGACAGGGTCGCCGTCTCCGGAGTCTCTTCGGTGCTCGAACTCGGCACCGGCGTCTTCTCTTCATACTCATCTTCATCTCTGGCGCTTGAATCGTCTCCGACGTCATCTTCAAAGCTGACCGAGCGCTCGATCACTGTTGCCAATCGATCGGCAACGTCGTCCGAGCTGGAACCCCTGGTCGCTCCATAAGACTTCGCTGGAGTAGCTGGTACCGCCTTCGATCCTTTCGCCATATTTTTCTGGGTTTTCTTGGTTTTCTTGATAGCTCGTTCACTAGAGTAACACACAAACGATTCACAAAAGTCACTATCTGTTCCCGGGTCGCGGCACCAGTTGTGGTGTAGGAAATTCCACTTGACTCCTCGGTAGTCGTTCTATAAGCCCAATCCCACAACAATACGTCCACTGAGACAGCGAACGATGTTTCAGGCTTAATCTGAAGACCCAGATTCAGCCCTGCACCGGGACAGATAGGACCTTGCTATCTCGCTTATATGAAACCACCCAATGTAAATTAACACCGTACTAGCACGAGCAGACGCTAGCAGATGCATACAACCACGTAATCCCAGCAGAGGAAGGGTATTACGTGGGCACCGAGGACTCGCCTCGGTTGGAAGACAATCGGAGTCCGTACAGGCACTCACACACAGGCGATATAGGCAATTCAGCCGTCACGCAATCTCCCGATATATATCGGCCAATCAAATCACTTGGCCTTAGCCGATGGATGAACCCTCGCTAGTAAGCTTCGAGTTCACCGACAGGCATAATCCACACAAGCACGCTTATCCAGACGCTTACCTGGAAGGGTGAAGCCGGACGTCACGCTTGTTGCTTGAGAGGAAGATTCTGTTCTGTTATTTCCCTTGCGGGATTATGTCCTAATTATGTAATTACTAATGCAAGTATACAAATATCAAGTGATACGTGATCCGTTATGGACCTTCTGCGTCTGATCAGACGTCGACCGATGTCTCGTCCATAGTTGTCCCATCTCCAAGAGTCACCGAGGACTCAGTCCGCTGACCACCGAGGCCTCAGAGCCGTCCGTTCCTGATTAGGTACGGCTGAACCTTGTGAAGGGTCGCCGAGGGCTCGTAAGTGCGCAAATCAGAACTTAGAATAGCCACCGAGGGCTCGCTAAGTCCGATTTCTTCCATAGATACCGTTGGGTACCCTTGGCCATTGAACCCAATATACCCAATTTTGGGCATCCCTTGAGGTTTAGTTTGGGCTTGAATTCGCATTCAGCCCAATAGTGACCCATCCACTATAGTGACTCCAGGTCGTAATCGGGGTCCAACGAGGTCTCGGTAGTGACGTATTTCCACCAATCACCGGCCAATATTGCTCCACAGCCCTTGACCGAGCCCTCGTATGGCGTGTGACGGCCTCCGATACACCAGCAACTGGCGCATCAAAATCACAGCCAGATCACCGCCAAATCTCAACACCACAGCCTGGTCGGACGAAGGCGGGCTGGTGGCGCAAGTGGCGGATGAACCGGCGGAAGAAGCTGGTGCGCAGAAAACAGAAGGGCGGCAGACAGAGATATGTTGGGGTTGAAGTACCAGATGGCAGCCGACGAGAAGATTCGGCGACGGTCGCTATGGCGGACATGGGCTAAGTACGGCGGCCGGAACGGCGACTCACTCTAAATTTAGCAATCTGGGACACAAATGGTGTTGAGATTTGGCTGTGATCTGGCTATGATTTGATGCGCCAGTTGCTTGTGCATCAGAGGCCGCCACACGCCATACAAGGCTCCGTGAACGGCTGTGGAGCAACGCCAGCCCGTGATTGGTGGAAATACGTCACTACCGAGGTGTGGTGTTGTAAAACCCACGTGAATCTTCGGTAGTAGTGTAAATAGCTTTAACCCACAACAAATAGTCTACCAGGCCGGCAAACTAATAGTCGGGA
>JAAVTJ010000201.1:0-25144 GCA_011947355.1 Phytophthora boehmeriae | reverse complement strand
ATCCTCCAAGACAGCTTCGTCCACTAAGGACGAGGAGTTCAACTCCTCTTCAGGTCGTATCACGACCACCTCAGCAGGTCGTCGGCTTTCAAAGCCTCGCCAAACTCGGCGACCGACATCTCGTCGAGCTCGATGAGCTCACTGAGATCGGGTAGTCCGTCGAGGCGGATGCCTCCAGTGACATCACCTGTCACTCCGTCAACGAGCGTGTACAATTGCTCGCTGCGGCCGCGTGGAGCCTTACCGCTCAGCACGCTAGACGCGTCATCCGACGACGTCGCTACAAGCGCCTTGCGCTTCTCCCATGACGCCTTGCGTCTAGTCCGTCTCTTTGCAGAGACACTCCACTTCGTGGACAACACATCGACTTTACCGTCGACGAGTTCGGGTGTGTTCACCCCTAACGTATCATCCTGATACCTTGGCGCCTCGCCAGTCATGTTCACTCGAACACGCAGCGGAGTGTCACTCAGTCTGCGACCTCCACTCAGTGGATAACGCGCCACTCCGCGTGCATCATTGCGATGCCCCGACATCTCGTCGATCACGTTCGACTGAACGTGCAGCGATGGCTGACATGGTCCACGACCATCGCTCAGCGGATTACGCGCCACTCCGCGTGCATCATGGTGATGCTTGGACGTCTCGTCCGTCGTGTTCGACTGAACACGCAGTGGTGTGTCACCAGGTCCGTGACCATCGCTCAGTGGATTACGTGCCACTCCACGTGTCGACACTCCGTCGACCGGCGCCTCGCGCCCTTCGGGACAAATGTCCCCAGTGTCAGAGCTATCCACCAGCTCCGACACTCCAATGTCAAGCACATTGACCGACTCGGTCCAGTGCTCGCGCCAATAGCGCTTCTGCTTTTGAGCGGAGGTGGGTTCATGACTCGCCAAAGCTCCGCTCGGAGCAGGGTGCGTGGCACCGAGGGTCTTAGACCGCCAATCTATCCATGGCTCATGGCGTTCAAGCCATGCCATGCCTAGAATGAGGTCATACCTCGAATCAAGGTCTAGGACCAAACAGCGTTCAACGCTATTGAAGTCCAAAACTTCACTCGCAGGTCCACAGGGACCTTGGGCACGGTAACCCGTGCCCCGTCGCTAGACGTACCGTGACTGTGTCACTCGTTCGCGCTTCCAGCGCCTCGGCATACTGCCGACTTCCTTCCATCGTGGAGCGCCTGGCATAATTACCAGACGCTCCTGAGTCTATCAAGACTATCCAGGGCTTATCAAAGCCCTTCACGTCCACATGGACGACCAACAAGCCCGGCTTGCATACACGTTCCGTGTTAGAGAGTACGGCTCTCTTCGGGGCTAAGCCCTGTCGCTCCTCACCTTCCAAAGGTACGACAGAACTTAGTTCTTCCCCAGCAGGGCGCCCCGCACCTACTGGGAGTCGTCGTTTCCCGCCGACGACAGAGTTCTGGTTCGCCGGACGGGCTTGGCTCGACGGAGCCTGGCGCTGTTTGCGCAGCGGACAACCGTTCCGCAAGTGACGGGTGCTCCCGCACGTGAAACATCTTCGGATGTTCATGCGCTGCTCTGCAGCTCGAAGCTCTGCTTCTTCATCTTCAGCGTAGCTGAGATCCATAGGCTCAGGACCACCTTGTCCATGTGAGCCCACTCGCTCCAAGTCTAGAGGACTTGAAGTTGTGCTCGGCGTTCAACGCCATGTCCACTGCCTCTTCAAAAGCTTGGACGGGAGCGGAATACCTCCGTGCGGGCGACGCCCGTGCGAAGACCCTCCATAAACACCGTCACGGTGACTGCCTCAGGCAAGGGGTCGGCAAACATGCCGGCTATGAGCGTGCGTAGCTCTTGGACATAGTCCACCAAATCCTTCTTGCCTTGGCGACAAGCAAGGAAGCGTGATCGCACGCGGTACGCCTCATTAGGCGGCGAGAACACTCGCGACAGCTGATGCTTCAGCTCTTCCCACGATGGGAACGCTTCGTCTATTGACGAACGGCACGTGAGTGCCCACTCCTTCGCTCGCCCGCCGAGCTTGGAGACTGCCAGCGCGACGCTGCTGCTCCGTTTGGAGCATGGCCGAATTCATGGCCATTTCGACCTCTCGGGTCCACAACAGGAGGCTCTCTCCTTCAGATCCATTAAAGATCTTCACACTCAACATGAGTGGTTTCGGCTTCGAAAGCCTACTTTCTTGGCTTGGCGACGCCTGGGGCGTCTTAGCCTTCACTCTTTGTTGAATGTGCTCAAGGAGAGCATTCTCGTAACTTGAGAAGGCCTCGAGACGCGCATTGATTGCGTCAGGCCCTTGGGACGCTAAATGCGTCATGCCCTCAGGGCCTAGCAAAGACATGAGCTTGTTAAGCGTGTCTTGCTGACTTGGAGTCAGATGGGCGAAAGCACTCTGCTCCATCCTCACAGAGGGACAGTCAATGACTCAGGTGTCGGATTGACTACGAGTGCTACCAGATGCAGCGGGGCTGCGTAGCCAGTGCTTGGCACAGAGGAAGAGGGGCGACTCTTTGAGTCTTAGACGTCCGTCTATCAGTCGGAGTTCCGACGACTGTACGTTCTTATACAAGAACCAAGTATAGCGATACTTAACAGTCCAAAACTGACTCTTTGGACTCGGCTTAGTTAATTAAAAGTAAATAACAACTTCTTAATTAACAAGCAAAATGTGAACTGAATTGAATGTTTTTATCTGTCTAAATCTCTTTTTCCTAAATGTATAGAACTAACTATTGCATACTTAGTTCTAGTCATGCACAAATGAATGGCGTTGCGCCCATGTACTGACATCAGTACTGACTTAGGGTAATCCGAGGGTACCAAGTACCAGTATCTCTTTGAGGAGGGATACAGATATCTTATCCGGACGATGTGTCCCCAAGGTGACCAGGTGTGGTCCACCTTACTGGTCACCTTCATGTAACCCCGTTACAGATGGTGCTCGAAGCGTCGGTAGACGCTTTCCTCGAATGCTTTGGCAACCGTGAGTGCTGTTGTGTCGGACATAGCTTTGGCAATGACAAATCCAGTGAACGAACACTGGAACAGCAACAGCGCTGTGTTGCCCCTGCGAGACCTCGGTAGAGGTATCACAAAATCCATTGACACAATCTGAAAAGGATACTCGGCCAGGATATTGCCAGGAGAGTATCCTCGCAATTGAGGACGACTCTTGCTCGAGCTACAATCCGGGCAAGACTTGACATGTTTCTCCACATCGGCATATAGCCCAATCCAATAGTAATCGGACTTAACTCGGTGGTAAGTTCGAACCACTCCTTGATGACCACCTTCCAACGAGTCGTGGCAGTTCTGTAACACCTCTTGAATCATCGTTGTTGGCACCACAAGACGCAGCTTTGTCTCTTCTTGCCATCCTTTATCGTACCGACGATTCAAACCGAGGTAATGGAGTACATCGTCTTCACTTAGAACGAACTTTTCTGCAAATTTCCATGCGTCTCGAGCGTCCTTGTAGCTAAGCCGCTCTGCGTGTCCTTTAAGTACTGCCTTGATGTTTGACCATCTAAGCTCTTCATCTTGAGCTTTAGCTATGCGTTTACGGCGTTCTTGTTGAATCACAAATGGGTCAACATCTTCGGCGTTTGGAACAGCAGGTAAAGCACTTGAGTAGATCTTGGTGTATCTGCTTCGTTTGTTGAGTCCTCGTTCGTCACCCCATTAACTTCTTTAGCTTGTTCTGCATCTTTGGAGGTGTCGACCGAGGTCTCATCAGCAAATCTGACGTGTTTCTGAGCTTTTGCTTGTCGTCGAGTCATCACAGTCATATTTCCACATTCCATTAGGACTTCATTTTGCGCGAAATTTCCATACGTCTTGTGCCCACAGCCTTCTCGGGCGTATGAACACTGCACAAAACTATTGGAGGCTTCCGTTTTAACCTCTGCGCTCTCCACCGATGGCTCATAGATGACTTCTTGAATACGGTTAATGGCCGAGAGCTCGTTTTTCCGTGATTCCGTGAGAACCACTCGGCTTACCTTTGATTCTAAAGCCTCGGTCGCTAGTGAATCAGCTGCTGCATTGTACTCTCGTACAACATGCAGGTACTTCACTGATCGAAGCTTTGCCGTAAGTTCTTTGTGGCAATTTAATAAAACCAACAGAGACTCCTTCCGGCATGCGATCACCTAGTGATTGCTGGATCGCGAGCCCGAATCGGTCATACCGGTATCCTACCGGTATACGCAATCATTCTGTGATTACGGGACGGTGTTTACGCCACAGAATCACCAACGATAACTAAATCCTCGGCACCTCGTTCGAGGGCTGCTTTCACTCCATTGTTCATTCCTGTGTATTCTGCCACATTAACTGTGGTTGAGGGGAGGTAAGCGTTCGCAGCGATCACTATTTTCCACTCCGGAAGGCTCCATATTATCCATGAACAACTGCCATACCCACCGTACTTTTCGGTCTTCGCCGATCCATCAAAGGACAGAACGAGGCCTCGGTGGTCGGTGGGTAGCCTTGCGTAGAGCAAGGTAGGGTCCATACGGACTGTTGGCGATCCCTTGTTCGGAGGGGCTAGTAGTGCGAGTGAGTCCTCGACGTCAACGAAACTCGTAATAGTCGATTGGAGTTGAGCAAACGCTACGTCCTTCTCCTTGACTCGTTGCACTTTCAGATGCCACGGGGATAACAACACCGCGAATTGGGTGGACCGTCCGAAGAGTGACTTTGACTTGTGTACCCACTCAAGTGTTGAAAACCTCGTGTAAACATTCAGCGTCCTTCCAATGAGCTGACCGTAACAAGTCTTCAGCAGCAATAATAGCGCTAGCACTTCCTTTTCGGCTGGATGATAGTTCATTTCAGCATCCTTGAGCACTCTACCGAGGAATCGGACCGGGTGCATCTTGCCATCGTGTTCTTGCATAAGAGTCGTGCTGAGCGCCCATTCGTTTGCGAAGAGCATCACATGGATGTCTTTGGACCGATCAAAGTGCTTCAGAATTGGAGCATCGGCTACCTTGGTCTTAAGAGCGGCGAAGGCTCTCTGGGCGACTGAGAGATCGCCAGTAGGACCAAAGTCTTCTTCCTTTAGCTGATATAGAGCAGCTCCATAGACCGCGAAGTCTTGGATGAAGCGACTGTAATAATTCAGCGCCCCCAGGAACGACTGCATCCCTCGTTTCGTCGTTGGGAACGAGAGCTCGGTAATAGCATGTAGCTTTTTCACGTTCGCTCTAATGCCCTCAGGTGAGACTTCATGAGACAGGAAGTCAACCTTCGACTGAACGAAGATGCTTTTCGTGAAGCTGACACTAATTCGGCATTGGGCAAATCGCGTCAACAATCGGTCCAGCGTGGCAAGACATTTGTCGAAGGTCTCGCCACCAAAGCAAATGTCATCTACGAATGATCGTCGTCCGAACACTGGTACGAGCGAGGACTCGTCAGCTTCTCCAGCCGCAAACATGTTAGCCACAGGGCTGTTGACTAACTGCAACAAAGGGTCGGTGTCTACCGAGGTCTCGCGGTCAGCTTCAAACTTGGTACGAGGTTGAGTGTTACATGCTAGAACTTTGAACGAGGCCTCGGTCGCACTTTGTCGTTGGCGTTTGGCCATCTCTTCAGCTGATTTCATCATTTCGGCAAAGTGCAGCCACCCTCCTTTTGGTTGGACGAAGCCCCAGAGCGCGTTGTCAATCATGCGTTGGTAAATCATCGGTGCATTCTTTAAACCGAACGGCATTCGTAGCCATTCAAAGTGTCCCAACGCACACACGAACGCGGAGATCTTACGCGCCCGCAGGGTCATCATGATGGCCCAGAAACCACTGGCGGCGTCTAGAGAGCAGAACCATAGATATGCCTCCAGATCTGTCAGCAGATCGTCAACCAATGGCATTGCGTATTCCATAATTGCCGTCACTGCGTTCACCATCTTGTAATCAATGCAGAGCCGGATATCTTGGCCGTTCTTTTTCAGGACAATCACAATCGGTGATGCCCATGGACTGTCTGAAAACGCAATAAGTCCGGCTTTTAATAGCCCTTTCAACAGCTCATACAGCTTTTCAAGATGCCGCAATGGGATACGTCTCGCACGTTGTTTAATAGGTGCGTGACCTTCGACGTCGATGTCACACACGACCCCATAGGCTGGCGGAGGCAAGGCATTGCCGCTCGCAATCATGATATCTTCGTGCTTCTTCAAGACTGCAATCAGCCGAGACTGCTGTTCAGCAGTCAACCGAGGGTTCATTACGTTTGTAGCTGCATAGTCGATAGTAGTAGACGAGTCCTCGGTGAGGTCTGGAAGGAAAGCTAATTCCTTTGCGTAGTCCTCCAACCCAATCTCGTTTGATGGATGCTCGTAATAGTCGCCGGGGCCATCCATCGAGGACTCGTTCCCTTCAGTGTTTAATACACGAGCGACAGACATGTATGTTTTATCCAACACTTCGACTGCAGCATCGGTATCCATGTCAGTGTCCGAACGAGACCTCGGTGGATTGCTCATATCATTCTTCAGCGTCTTGTTAGACTCTGGTACATCCGCCGACGACTTCTTGGTTGTATTCGCTTCGCAACACGAGGTCAACTCACCGGAAATAGAGCTGACACTCGGCTCTATATAGGTCACCGATGGTTCATCGTCACATCGTCCGTGGTCTACCTGAAGACTCGGTGGCACCTCCACAACGGTTGTGGGGGTCTCTAGTGTGGTGACACCGTCCACCGATTCCTCGATCGAAGTTTTGGGTTCAGTGGACACTTCCACACATGCTGAATTTACTATTTCGGTATCACCCAGGACTTTGTCCCACCGAGTCATACTGGCAGCTCGTGCTGTTTGACGGTCTTCTAAGTATTCGGACGGACGCGTCTTAATGCCACGAGGCAATCGGTAGTTAACTCGCTCGACTGGCGAGGGTTGAGACGCCAGCCATTGCTGATAAAACTCGCATTCGCGCTTGAATACATCCCTGTCCTTGCATCCTTCGTACGCCAACACTTGCCAGTCGGAATACTTCTTGGACTTCAGCCGGACATATCCATCACTCCTCGGTAGGTCACCGATTGGAACCCACAGACCGAAAGGAGTGTGCGCAGGACAACAAACCAGTCTATCAGTGACATTTACCACTCTAATACGGTCAGGTTGACCTCGCCGAAACCTCGTTACAGTAGGTATCAACTTCTCCGTTCGGCGGACCCAAAATTCGTGAGTCTCAAGTGACGGTTGTTTCCGCTGTAGGCGGAATCCATCCATTCGTGACCAGGGACATCGAGGTCCGTAGTAGGACTTGCGGTAACGTGCGTACCGTACTCTTTTTCATCGACCATGTGACGTGTCTTGATCAATGGGATCATGACCTCGTCAGGTAGTTTAGCAGCTCCATGGAACAAGTCCAGCCTAATTCCCGCAGGGATCATGAAATCCGTCCCAAGGACGACATCCACACCGGCACTATGTGGCATAATCCACATTTCAAATTCATAGACGATCTCCCATCCAAGCGTAATCTTAACCAAGCCTCGTCGGTTGGTCGATATCTTGCCTTTGCTTATTCCTTGTACATCGAGGCTACGACCGTGGTCTACCACTTCGCGTAACCGTAACTTTTTGGCCAACGACTCGGAGATGACGCTCACGTTTGCGCCCGTGTCGAGGAGAATCCTCGTTCGTGCGTCGTCAATAGCGCCCTTGACCAGGGCTCTCATCCTGATTCGTCGGTCAAATTTCTTGGCCGACCACCACCCCAGACGCTCGCCTGGGTTCAACTTCATCATCTTGGGTTGAATCGAGGACTCAGACTCGCGGTGCCTTGCAGCACTTAGAAAACCGTTTGAGTCCTCGTTCGATTTCTCAACTTCATTACTATCATCACTTTCTTCCACAACACCTCCACCGAGGGCTCGAGCCCTCTCCATTTCATTATCCGTCATGTTCGCACTTGTCGTATCATCAATTCCAGGCCATTTGCACTCCCCACATATGCGTAGATACAATCTGCGTCAAGTGTGGGTTCGGCTAACTGTGGCAGCCCGATAGGGACCAACCCAGTTATAGTTGGCGGGCTGCCTAGTTTAAATGTTTCTCTTGGATTGCGGCTTGAAGGTCGGAAGGCAATTCCTCCTTTGTGCCTTTAGTGCGCACGAACTTGGCCAGATTTTGAAAAGTCCGGTAGAGTTCGCAGTTTCCTGCATCGTGGACTTGCTTGCAAAACTTGCAGCGTTTGAAGCAGTTATGGGCTGAGTGTCCCATGCCGCCACAGGCAGCGCAGGGGCCAAACCGTTTTCTGTCTCGATTATAATCCCGGCTGTCTCGGCGATCTCGATTGAAGCCTCGTTCACGGTCGGATGAGTCACCCCTAGGTGGTCTAGGGTCGGAACGAGCATAGGTTCCTTCAGCTGCAGCTCGTCGCTCTTTCTCGTTAGCTGCAGCGAGGCGTCGGTCGTCACTTGGGTCTGAGATCTCGCTCAGTCCATCACTTTGTGGATAACCTTCATCCTGATCTTGATCATCAAAGGCTTCATATTGTTCGACGTCCGAGGCCTCGTTCGGTCTCTGAGAGGATTCACGGCCTTGTAATTCACTTAAGATGTCTGCTAACGAGGCCTCGGCCAAAGTCACACGTGGAGCATTGCGCGAGTCGTCTTTCTTACGATCCAATTCACGCCTGTCACGACGACTGAAACGGCCATATGAGTCCTCGCGGTAAGGTTCACGAGCTCTGGATGACGACCGAGAGGCTGAATCTCGCTTGTGCAGCTGGTCTTCGCCCTCGATCATGTCTTCAATGATTTCTTCAAGCTCATAGATGTCACCGACTCTTGCATGGTATAGAGTCTTCGCGATGTGGTCGTCTCCACACGTGATCAGGAACTGCTGTACATGTTCTTTGGCATCTCGACCTCCCTTCATATACTGGAAACGAGCGTTCCGAGCCAGTGCATTCAGGCGATTCATGTAATCGCAGATATACTCTCCCCGACGACGTCTCGCAGCGTAGTAACGAGACCTCGCTGTTTGGTGGAAATTGTAGCAGTAGTACTTGATGAATGCGTTACTTAGCAGCTTCCACTTGCGCTTAGTCCTCTTCGGAAGTTGACGGAACCAATACAAGGCTCCGTCCCGAAGGCTCAGCTCAAAAGGAACACACCACTTGTCTGGCTCGGTATGTGTACCCGTCATTTCATACACAAAAGTGCGCAGCCACTGCATCGAGTTCTCGCTGTCATTGCGTTTACCCGAGAATCGCTGGATGCGATCGAGTGGGCGATGCGTCGTCATCTCAAGTCTAGGCGTCGGATCAGATTCGTTCCACTCAGCCATCGCTAGCATCTGCCGAGTAAGTTCTTCACGAGGGTCCTCTTCTTCATCATTCCCGAGGAGTGATAATACATCATCCTCATCGGATGAGCCCTCGTTCGTGCTTCCACGACGGCTAGAACCCGTTCTTGGGCTCTGGCGCCGAGTCTCAGCATCTGCGTCGCGCTCCATGTCTCTGATTCGAGTTGCGGAGCGAGGGGTTACCATGTGAGAATCTTGAACATAGGGCGAGGCTTCGGCCGACCCAAACACACTACGTCTTGCCCCTGTCGAACCCGCCGAGACGTCTTGAGTCCTCGGTGGTGTCTGGGGAAGAGGTACCTTGGACGGGTCGTCCGACTGACGCGCCGACCGAGCCGTCGGTTGCACTCCAGAATTAATTCCAATTGCTCCAAAAGCCTTTCGTAACCGTTTCTTCATTTTCTGCAGTTCAGCACCGGCTGCTTGGGGTTTCCATTCTTTCAAGGACGTGGCCGACGGATAAGTGCTCGGCTCCAGTCCCATCGACAGCAGCAACGACATCGTATCCTCCACGACTTGGCTGGTGCTGACAGAGTTCACCGGATACTGGAGCTCGTTAGCCAGTTGAGGCCACTCCGCGCGACGCTTGGGTCTTGGCGAGAACAGCCGAAACCAGTCATCGTTCTTCATTGTCACCAAGGCTCGTTCGAAAACTTGCTTGGCGGCTGGCGTGTCGCCGTTGATAGGTGGGCGGGATGCGCCCAGTAGTGCCGCACGCCTGGCACTCTCCACCGAGGGCTTAGAGTCCTCGGCCCCATCGTCAAATCCATCATAGTCCGGGTCGGGTCCCGCTGCTTCGGCCATCTCGTCGGCGAGGTTTCGTGCAAGCGATCTCGCACCGCCGGTCAGGCCGGATGACAGGGTCGCCGTCTCCGGAGTCTCTTCGGTGCTCGAACTCGGCACCGGCGTCTTCTCTTCATACTCATCTTCATCTCTGGCGCTTGAATCGTCTCCGACGTCATCTTCAAAGCTGACCGAGCGCTCGATCACTGTTGCCAATCGATCGGCAACGTCGTCCGAGCTGGAACCCCTGGTCGCTCCATAAGACTTCGCTGGAGTAGCTGGTACCGCCTTCGATCCTTTCGCCATATTTTTCTGGGTTTTCTTGGTTTTCTTGATAGCTCGTTCACTAGGAGTAACACACAAACGATTCACAAAAGTCACTATCTGTTCCCGGGTCGCGGCACCAGTTGTGGTGTAGGAAATTCCACTTGACTCCTCGGTAGTCGTTCTATAAGCCCAATCCCACAACAATACGTCCACTGAGACAGCGAACGATGTTTCAGGCTTAATCTGAAGACCCAGATTCAGCCCTGCACCGGGACAGATAGGACCTTGCTATCTCGCTTATATGAAACCACCCAATGTAAATTAACACCGTACTAGCACGAGCAGACGCTAGCAGATGCATACAACCACGTAATCCCAGCAGAGGAAGGGTATTACGTGGGCACCGAGGACTCGCCTCGGTTGGAAGACAATCGGAGTCCGTACAGGCACTCACACACAGGCGATATAGGCAATTCAGCCGTCACGCAATCTCCCGATATATATCGGCCAATCAAATCACTTGGCCTTACCAATGGATGAACCCTCGCTAGTAAGCTTCGAGTTCACCGACAGGCATAATCCACACAAGCACGCTTATCCAGACGCTTACCTGGAAGGGTGAAGCCGGACGTCACGCTTGTTGCTTGAGAGGAAGATTCTGTTCTGTTATTTCCCTTGCGGGATTATGTCCTAATTATGTAATTACTAATGCAAGTATACAAATATCAAGTGATACGTGATCCGTTATGGACCTTCTGCGTCTGATCAGACGTCGACCGATGTCTCGTCCATAGTTGTCCCATCTCCAAGAGTCACCGAGGACTCAGTCCGCTGACCACCGAGACCTCAGAGCCGTCCGTTCCTGATTAGGTACGGCTGAACCTTGTGAAGGGTCGCCGAGGGCTCGTAAGTGCGCAAATCAGAACTTAGAATAGCCACCGAGGGCTCGCTAAGTCCGATTTCTTCCATAGATACCGTTGGGTACCCTTGGCCATTGAACCCAATATACCCAATTTTGGGCATCCCTTGAGGTTTAGTTTGGGCTTGAATTCGCATTCAGCCCAATAGTGACCCATCCACTATAGTGACTCCAGGTCGTAATCGGGGTCCAACGAGGTCTCGGTAGTGACGTATTTCCACCAATCACCGGCCAATATTGCTCCACAGCCCTTGACCGAGCCCTCGTATGGCGTGTGACGGCCTCCGATACACCAGCAACTGGCGCATCAAAATCACAGCCAGATCACCGCCAAATCTCAACACCACAGCCTGGTCGGACGAAGGCGGGCTGGTGGCGCAAGTGGCGGATGAACCGGCGGAAGAAGCTGGTGCGGCAGAAAACAGAAGGGCGGCAGACAGAGATATGTTGGGGTTGAAGTACCAGATGGCAGCCGACGAGAAGATTCGGCGACGGTCGCTATGGCGGACATGGGCTAAGTACGGCGGCCGGAACGGCGACTCACTCTAAATTTAGCAATCTGGGACACAAATATGGTGTTGAGATTTGGCTGTGATCTGGCTATGATTTGATGCGCCAGTTGCTTGTGCATCAGAGGCCGCCACACGCCATACAAGGGCTCCGTGAACGGCTGTGGAGCAACGCCAGCCCGTGATTGGTGGAAATACGTCACTACCGAGGTGTGGTGTTGTAAAACCCACGTGAATCTTCGGTAGTAGTGTAAATAGCTTTAACCCACAACAAATAGTCTACCAGGCCGGCAAACTAATAGTCGGGATGAATTCTGAAGGCCCAGACTCAGTCCCTATACCGGGCCAGACGTTGGACCGTGAACTCGCTAAGTACGACTTTCACCAGTAATACACCGCACACAACTACCACGAGCACTCGGTAGTATGCGCTACACACTCACACAACCCCGTAGTCCCAACAGCGGAAGGGTACTAGGCCTTGTCTAGGCTTATACGGGGGCGCCAAGGTAAACCCTCGGCTGGAAGCACTCAAATAAAGAGATATAGGCAATTCAGCCTTCACCCTATACAAACTCCCTATATAATCGGCCACACACTTCTTGGCCTTGCCAGGTGAACACTTCACAGCAATGCTCGGTGTTCACTGACGGGCATACCCACACAAACAAGCAAGTAGACTCACCTAAAAGGTCTCCACTTCACTCTTCGTGTTTGGTGGAATATTCCAATCCGGTTATACGTCCTTTCGGACCTACATCCTACTATGTAACTAATTATGCAACTATACAATTATGTAATGAACTATGACCCGTTACGGATCTCTGTGTCTGTTCACCGAAGAGTTGAACCCCATTGAGCGTCCCTGAAGGGCCACCGAATACTCAAAATAGCCACCGAGTTCTCGAAGGGTCACCGCGCGCTCATTCAGGGTCGAACTTACGACCACCGGGAAATCCGCACTTAGACCCAGATAGGTTCGCACCGAGGACTCGGCAAAGTTCGGTCTCCACAATAGTGACTTCCTCGCTCGAGTGACCAGGTCCTTCAATATAGCCAATGAGTAGTCGGTCGTATGAAATACGGACCAATCACACCCAATAATATCAGCCAATCACCGTGCCGGATACTCGACGTTTCTCTGGAAAGCACGGCAGGTCAGTCAACTGGCGTATCTCCACACAGTGAGAAATCGCTACACCACAACTGCCCCTGCCACAACTGGAGCCACCACACTGGTGACTGTTGTGGCACTTCCAGCGTTCAAATCTTCACTTTTCCACCCGCTATGTCACGCAACTTGCTCGGCAGTGCGACCAATCGAGCTTTCCGAGCTCTTGGTTATGCACCTCTACAGCCATTGCCAGCGGTAAGTAGTCACTTTTCATCACTCGCTCGATCGTTCCACACATTCACACCCTCGTCTCACATTCCTGTGACAGATCACCGAGGGCTCAACACCTTCTGAGACCACGGGCGATACAACTGACCAGGCAACTACTCCATCCACTCCAACAGCGCCAACTTCCGACCCGATGAGTCAAGCGAATCAACCTGCTTCCACTCCACCATCCTCCGAGCCTTCGGCTGAGGCTCCAACACCTCCTCCAGCCCCTGCTGGACCTGTCCAGTGTGGTATAGGAAAACACACAAATCTGTTAGTCTTCCAACGCAATACTCACAACAATGCGCCGAGTCAAGGTTGGCGCTGTTGGCCTTGCGCAGGGATAGGTCCCCGTGCGGTTCGGCCCAGCCGGGACAGTGGTGAGTTCGCCTCGACGAGCACCCACTACCAGGTTCCGTCTCTCCTCTCTCCTTCTCTCTCCTCCAGGTGTCTGCGGCCGCAGACTCTGGGAATGTTGTCCGTGCCCCCACTAAAGAATGGGCCTGACACGGTGGCGCCGCGGTTAACGTAACCCCGGACGCGTAGTTTAACGACGTCACTCTGAGAAGAGGCCCGTCGACTCGGCGAGGACGCACACTCGCCGACTTCCAGCGGAATTGGCACGCTGGGGACAAATACCCAACCCGGGCCGACCTTGTACTCTTGGCGCCGCCAGTTGGTTGAATTCCTACAAGCTATGCCTCTCGGGAACCAACGGCAGGCATAATCCGGCCCGCGGCAGTGACTTACCTAAGAAGTGTACCGCTTGTGTTGAACCTAGAAAATTCTGCACTATTATCCTCTTATGTCTTCCGGGAGCCCTCCGGGCTCCTCCTTTACTATTCTAAGCCTTCTATACAAACATGTAATGAAATGGATCCGTTACAGATCTTGGCCAACTGTCGTCGTGCCCCCTTAACTGTGTTCTGGTCGGACTCGGCGAGTTCGGACTCGGCGAGTACTCATCCAGTTACTTTGGACTCGCTGAGTTACTTTGGACTCGCCGAGTTACTTTGGACTCGCCGAGTTACTTTGGACTCGCCGAGTTCGGACTCAGCGAGTACTCGTTGAACTACCTTGGATTCGCCGAGTTAAGACTCAGCGAGTGCTCGCTGACCTCGAGCTCGCAGGTCGGTACACTGGCACCCATGTACCACTATTTTGGTACCAGTCGTCCCACATGTCCTTCAGGTCACCTTGTGGGGTAGCCCACAATTATGTAAATTCCTACATCACAACTGCCCCGGTCCTGACCCGAGCCGGGCTGGTGAGTGTCGGGACCCGTGAACCCGTTTGCCGTTGCCTTTTAATCCGAACGTGAAAGTTCTCACCGAGCTACCGCCGCTTACTTGGCGGGTCTTGGATGGACACTCCTCTCGTCGGAACTTCTCCATCGTCTCCTCCGGTACGTGCTTCACCTTCTTTACTGTCACCTTAGTGTGTTCTCGTTTTGGTTCCTCAGTCCACTCACTCGCCGTGCTTTTCTCAGTCTTCCCCACCCAAGGCCGACCTTGTCGTTGACCGTCTTCCGGGTGTCTCGCCTTCGATTTCCGTGGCTGGTGGCCCTCGGTTTCCTGAAGTTCGTCCTCTCGATTCCGTCGAGGAACTGGACGACTTCTTCAGTCGTCTTTCCCCAAGTTCAAGCGCTAGTTTGGCATCTTCGCTGGGCTCGCCGAGCTCGCAGATGCAATTTCCAACCAATTGGTCCGCGCGGTCGTCTCCTACGGCGGCTTCGTCAACAGGTCCGGCGGCAGGCGAGCCTCAGGCCTCTGTTTCAGGGTCGATGGGAGGTTCGTCGGCCAACTCGCCGACCTCGGCGGCTGACCAGTCTGTTTCGGCGGTAGGTGACGGGCCGGCAGCTACGGTGGCCCACTTGGCTCCCTCGCCGACCAACTTGTCGAATCAGCCTGGGATGTCCCAGTCGGAGAGCACTTCGGCGGCAGGCGAAGGGTTGAGTGCTTCGTCGGCCAACTCGTCGAGTGCTCTCCTGACTCGACGACTACTCCCAGTATGGCTGGAGTGGACTCGTCCCCCTAACCGTAGGGATGATAACCCTCCCTCGCCGGGAAGCTTGTCTTTGATTACGACTCCTATCCCAAGCTCTCCGGAGGTATTGATCGTTTCGCCGTCGAGGTCGACAGCGCCTCCTGCTTCGGGTCCGCCCGAGTCTCTCGCTGTTTCTACCTCTGATCGGTTGGCTTCCGTGGCGATGAACTCACCGAGTCCCTCCACGCTATCCGCTCTCTCTTCGCTGGTTTCGTCGAAGTTCCTCGAGCTCTCTGACCGGCTCGACGAGCTACAGCGGGATCGGGAGGATCGCGATACGGAGATGATCCGGTTGATCGCCTTTGCGCTCATGCGTCCTCCTCTCCCCAACGAACTTGCCCAGCGGCAAGCGATGTTGCGTGCGAAGACACCGTCGGAGCTTCTCGACATTCTCCGCAACGTAATTCCGCCGGCCGTGGACCAATCTGAAGACGTCGCGGATTTATGCACGAAGCTCGCTGAATCTGAACGCCTTAATGAGGCTCGTTTGAAGCGTATGCAGACGTCGGTCGCCGAAGCGGAGAAACTCAAGCTCGAACTCAAGACGGCTCGTCGAGAGTTGGACAACTGGAGGAACAAGTCACTCCAGTCGGTTGAGTATTCCGCGTCACTCCGTAAGGTTATTGACACGACGGAGTCACGGGCAAAGGCCGCTTGTGCTGCCCTCGACAAGCAGTGTGATTCTTCGCAACGCTTGGTCGACGGGTTGAACGCTGAGCTGAACAGTCGAGCTCAGGATGTGGATCGTTTAGCAAGAGACTTGGAAAGTCGAGACGCCTCTTTCAAGGCCCTCCAGGCGGTTGCTGCTACGTACTACCAGCAGAACCAAGAAGCGGCCTTGGCGCTATGTTCCGGTGGCGACTACGCGCTCAAGAACTGTCGTGCGCAGATCAAGTCAATGAAGACCACTATCCTGCAGCAGAAAGCGATTATTCGCCGCAATGGTCGATATCCTGTGCACGACTCCGCGCTGGGTTTGGCTGCTCTCGGCGGTGTTGAGTGCCCTGGTCAGGCTCCAGAGGATTTAGCCCTTAATGCTCGCTTGTGCCGCGCTTTGGAGATGCGTTGGCCGGAGATATTGAACGTATCTCCTGATGAGTATCGGGACATTACTCTCCGTGTCCATCCGGCTAACTCGGCGAGTACAACTACCGAGGGCTCGGCGAGTTCTGCTCCTTCGCACTCGTCGAGTTCTTCCAGCCCATCCACTCGCCGAACTCGGTTATCTCTCGATACTCTCCGATCGATGCCCTTGGCCAGACTGACATCTCCGGAACGCTTACGTCGGTACGCGAATCCGGTCTCGTCCACCGCCACTGGCCCTTGGCGACGACGAAGCGTGAGCTCTCCGCCCATGCCATACGCGCGTCCGCTTCCTGGGGAAAAAGATTTCGACCCCAACACAAGTCTCCTCGATGAGGAGCTCCGCCGCGGTCTTGACAATGACGAAGATCCGCCGGCTACGCCTCGCCGCCGCCTCGCCGCCGTCTCCGTCGTGCTGCTGGTAATCCTCCTGCCCCGCAGACCTCTTCTGCTGCGTCTGCTTCTCCGTTGCAACTTTTGGAAGCGGAGGACTACGACCTGAGTGGAGATTATTGGCCCTCATCTTCTGGTGCTGAGGTGCCTGAGATCTTGGACACCGATCCAGTCTCTTCACGCTCTTCCGAAGGACTGGATATGTTAGCGAGTACATCCGCGAAGTTTTTCCCTATACTGCCCCTGCTGCAGTAGTGAACGCGGCTCACGCGACTGGGAAGTTGCCGCCGAGTTCTGATCGGTCTTCGTCGGTCCCCAACTCGACTTCTGAGGCTCAGGGTACTAACCGGTCACTGGTGGTGTGGGTCCCTCCGGTGTCAGACAGCGTCCGCACCGCCATGCGGTCAAGTGAAGTCCCTACTGGTCAAGCCCCTGACTCGCCGAGTGTTTCTAACCTGTCAGTTCCCCAGGCTCTCGCTTCTCCTGGCGCTAGGGTCGCTACGGGTTCCCTCAACTCGACGAGTTCAGCAGCCCCTGTCGCTCCTACTACTCCAAGTTCGACGAGTTCAACGGCTCCCGTTACTTCTCGTGTGACTTCCGGCTCGGCGAGTTCTTCGGCTCCTGTCGTCTCTGAGCCGACTTCGAGCTCGGCGAGTTCAGCGGCTCATGTCGTTGCTGGGTCGATTTCGAGCTCAGCGAGTTCAGCAGCTCCTTCCTGCATCATTATCTCGTCGAGCCCCGTGCGGGCTTCACCGCCTCCGGCACAATCGACCATCACGACAACACGCCCCCGCCGTTCTGCGAGGACTGCAGCCTTGAATGCTTCTTGCATTAGCAATGTGTTGCTGGAGACCTTGGAAGCGAAAGACGCTGAAGTGCTGGGTAATACTCCTGGTCAGAGCCCTGACACATCACAGCCGATGGTTTCGACGCCTCCTGCGTCGCCTACCCCTGTGGACACTGGAGCTCGTACCTCGCCCTTGCCAAGCCCTCCGAACAAATCCTCTGCTCCCTTGATGGATGTGTTCAGTTCGGATAGCGACGACGATGACAAGCCTCTCTCGTCTACCGCTAACTCCCGCAAGAGGGCATCTCCTACGGCTGCTTCTGCTCCGCCGCCTAAGAAGTCTCGGACTTCAACCGGAGTTCCTGTTCCGCCGACAGTTGATCCACCGAGCAGTGGTCCGGCGCCCAAGGAGTCATCTCCTAGTGGACAGGCATCGCCCCTCCCCGTGTTAACCACTGAGAAACGTGTCTTGCTAAAGAAGCCGCCTCGGAGTTCAAGGCTGCGGGAAAGAAGAAGGCTTCTGCTAAGCGTTCATCACCTCGTGCGAAGCGCGTTGCCGACAAGAAGGTCACTCCTCGTTCTCAAACGTCCCAGTTGATTATTTCTCGTGGTTCGACCACACCTTCCGGAATTCGGATTTCGATCCCGGTTTCTATGGCTAACCCGTCTCCGTCTGGGGTCACTTCAGTGAGCAATTCCATCTCGGCAGTCCTGTGAGCGTGGCGAGTAAGATCAACTCGTCAGTAGAAACAACTCGTCGAGTAAAGATGGCTCTTCGAGTAAAAATAGCTTGTCGAGTAAAGGCCACTCGTCGAGTAAAACTAACTCGGCGAGCAAGGTCCACTCGGCGAGTAAGAATAACTCGTCGAGTAAGGGCCGCTCGACCAACAAAACCAACTCGGCTAGCTCCACTGCGCGTTCCACTGATAAAGCACAGCTTGGTCGACCGACAATGCCGGATTTGCCTGCTGCCTTAAAGTTTACCCTGGCAGAGCTCCGGACCCGAGCTGCTCAAGCTGTCTCGCGTGATTCTCGTGAACCGCCATTTATCAAAGCCACGCGTGAAATCCTTTTCTTCCATTACGGCTCAGCTCGTTGTTGGTCACGAATGTTGGAGCTCCGCTCTACGGCCACCAGTGGAACTCATCAACGGGAAAAAGTGCATTCCGCCTACTCCGTGTTCCACCGATGGCCTTGACGTTTTCCTGGACGTCTTCAACCCGGATCACCCTTGTCAGAAGACTCTTGGCAAATTTCCGGATGACCGTATTTTCGTTTCGGCGGCTATGCTGGATCGTGTTCGCTCTCACAACGCTGCGAGTTCCTCAGGCAAGAAGTCATCTCTGGATCCCATTTTGAAGGCTTGGCTTAAGTATCTCGGCGAGGGTCCAGATGCCTTCGACTCGTCGAACCGGTCGGACAACGTGGTGACCAAATACTACGTGGCACTGTGGGAGCGAAACCACTGGATTGTGGACTCCAGTGTCATGATCGGTCTCCACCCTGACTTGAATCCTGGGCATTCTGGGAAGCAGCTCGCCGAGCGCTACCAGCGTTGGATTCAATATAGCAGCGAGCGCCGTCGTCGTGGAGATCTCCTCCGACTAGTGCACAAGTCGTTGGTGGAGGCTTTCATGTCTGCGGTTACTCACTCGACCAGTGATGGGCCTGCTCCTCTGTTGGATGCTGAAATCTTCTTCGAGCCCACTGTTCCATCGTTCTCAAATGTGAACCTCGCCTGGTATCCTAAGGACCCTGACTGGATAGACGGTGTTTCTGAACTGGATGCTTTAGAGCCATGGCGGTGTTGGTGGCTGTCCGACCCGCGTCTCATCCTTACAACACTCACTTCCGCCCGCGCAACCGCGAGTGCCCCGTGTTCACTCCTAAGGATTTTGGTGTCGACGCCGTGGAAGAGGCGATCGAAGAAGACGAAGATCTCGACGAGTCGATCCCTGACTTGGCTCCCTCTGCACTTGAGCCTATTAACCGAGAGGGCCTCGATATTTTTACCGCCATTTTCAACTCGCCGAGTCCCGTGGTTAGCCCTCCAGACTCCCGAGTCAGCTCGCCGAGTGGCTCCGCAGGAATCCTCCCCAAGTCCAAGAACTTTAAGTTATTTATCCGCTCGCTGAGTTGGTTCCAGTTGTAGTACTCGCCGAGAGCCTCAGCGTAGATCGGAGTATGTGTTCCATTTCTTTTTAATACTAAATTCGTGCATGTTCACAGTAGCTTGTCACAATTCACTTGGCCTGTGCGTCACCAAGTGGTTGGTAAACTTTTGGTGCAATAGCTTTTAATCCTCGTCTGCAACTTGCACCATTTGCAGACGGTTTTCGCGACGTTTTCGTTGCAAGTAGTCAAACAGCAATCCTCCACATGATAGATTGCAGAGGGGTTCCCAGGTTGGTTCCTCATAGCCAATCCACTTCACCTTGAAAACTCGTTGAGTCCGTTCTGTACTCGTCGAGTTCGGCCATTTATCGTCCAGGATGGCTTCGACTTCGTATTTTCCCGATTCCTCGTCGGGTTCCCAACTGTCTTCTGGTAGTAGTTCTTCATCAAAGTCGAATCGATCTTCCTCGCTGAGTCCATCCACGAGACGGGTGGTTGGCCTCTCGCCGAGTTCCGCTACAGCTTTCAATCGAGAAACATGCACTACAGGGTAAAATCGATACCCACTGCGGTCTGGCAACTCCAGCTCATAGGCAAATTCTTCCACTTTCCTCTTGATCCTGAAAGGACCATGCCACCTATGAGCAAGTTTCTTCACCAGGCCGGGTTTCACCCTCTCCATGAATAACCACACCTGATCACCCTCTTTGAAGAGGGAACGATTCCTTTCGACAAACTCGGTTTCCACGCTCGCCGAGTCCCTTTGGTCTGTGATATCGTTACTCGTCGAGTGGGTTCGGCTATTCGCCGAGAAGGCTCGGTTCGTTGGAGTTACTGTACTCGCCGAGTACATTTGGCTCGCTGAGTTCTCAAATGCCACTGCTTCAACTTGACCTGTCGATTGAGCTATGTCCATCATGTGGATTTGGCTCGCCGAGTTAACTTGTTGACTCATCGATTCATTCGACGAGTCGCAAAGACTCGCTGAGTCGACTATGAAACTCGTTGGGTTTGTTCCGGGATCCACTAAGTCGGCTTCCGCACTCGCTGAGTTGGTTTCGTTCGTGCCTTCCCTACAGCATCTGCCTGCTGGGTTCGGTATCGTCTTCTTCTCTTTACCGCTCAACGACTCGTTGTGTATTTGAGCGCGACGAGCCTTCTCAGCCAGTTGATATTGTTTGGCCAACTTCAAGGCGACTTCTCGTTGTCGATTCGACTCTCGTCGCCATTCCACTGCGTTCACTGGACTCGATGAGTTATTCGAAGCTCGCCGAATTGATGAAGTCATCGCCTTGAGAGTGGATTGGGCGTCCCAACCGTGTACCAAGTAAAACGGTGTCTCTCGTCGAGTCGAATCACGTGAGTTATTGACCGCATATACTAGTTTCTCTGCAATGTCATCCCAGTCAGCTTGTAATGGATCTTCCACGTACACCCTCACGGTCTGGATCATTGTTTTGACCGACCTTTCCTGTTGTCCATTAGCCTGTGGGCGATAACTCAATGTGGCTCGGGACCGAGATTGCATCATTTCAGAGAAGGTTTGGAATACTTCACTCATGAAACGAGGGTCTCTATCATGGCGAATGAGTGAAGGTGCGCCGAACCTCCGGAATATGCATTCTTCGAAAGCTTTGGCCACCTCCAGTGCCCCAGTCTCCCGCATTGCCTTGGCAATCACAAATCCAGAGAAATGGTCTTGGAATAGTAGCAGTGCTGTGTTACCTCGCCGAGTTTGTGGTAATGGTATAACAAAGTCCAACGACACGATATGAAATGGTCGTTCGGACACCACGTTACCCGGCGAGTAGCCTCTGAGTTGCGGCTTGCTCTTACTAGTGCTGCAATCCTCACACGCTTGCACGTATTTGATGACGTCCGCGTAGAGTCCGACCCAGTAATAATCCGCTTTGACTCGATGGTATGTTCGCACGATTCCTTGGTGTCCCCCTTCGAGGGAATCATGACAGCTTTGAAGTACTTCATCAATCATCGTCGTGGGAGCAACCAGTCGTAGCTTGAGGTCATCCTCGTCGAGTCCAGACTTGGGTCGTCGCTGGCCTAGGTAATACAAGAGTCCATCCTCGCTGAGTACAAAATAGTCAGCGATCTTCCCTGCATTATGTACTCTTCGGCGAGTCAGCTCGTCGATTTGACCACGCAGATAGGCTTTGATATCAGCCCACTTGAGTTCTTCGTCTTGGGCTTTCGAGATACGATTTCGTCGTTCCGCCTGAACGGTCACTGGGTCTATGTCGAGCGCGTCCGGTTCTCTGTTATCGTCGACTTCTGTTTCACTTTGACCTTCTACTCGTCGAGACGGAGGTGCTCTAAACGACATCTCCAACTCGTCGAGTTCGACAGATAGAGGTTCGGTGAGATCTTCAGGGCTGGACTGCGACTCAGCGAGCTCGATTGACTCGTCGAGTTCAGTTGATTGAAGCTCGCTGAGATCATTTGGCTCATTGGGATCACTTTTTGTCCCCTCGCCGAGTCCCCTCGCATTTCACTCGTCGAGTTCTTTTGTTCCTCATCCGCGAAACGAACTCGCCGAGTTTGACTGCGAGTCATGGCTGTCACCGTAGGTGTTGTTTCCTTAGGTTTCTTGATGTCAACACATAGTACTTCGGCAATCCTATTCAGCACTTTTAGCTCAGCTTTCCGTTCTCCACTCAGAACGACTCTTCCGGCCTGGGCTTCCAGCGCTTCAGTTGCCAGGGCATCGGCCGCAGCATTGTAACTTCTTACTACATGTAAGTAGCGTACTGAGTTCAACTTGCTTGTTAATGACTTGTGTGCCAATTCAATCTGTAAGGCTTCCTTCTTGCATGCGATCACCCCCATGGATTGCTGGATTGCGAGCCGGGAGTCGCCAACAATAATGAGGTCATTCACCCCTTTGGCGATAGCCGCGGTCACCCCATTGTTCATTCCAGTATACTCAGCAAGGTTGACTGTTGTTCTCGGTAGGTGAGCACTCGCAGCGATCACAATGTCCCACGTCGGTAGCCGCCACAATATCCACGAACAACTGCCGTAGCCTCCATTCTTCTCAGTCTTGGCTGAACCATCGAACGACATCACAAACCCATCGAATCCTGTCGGCACATGCGCGTATAGGAGTTCCGGGTCTAGGCGAACACTCGCCGAGCCTTTAGACGGTGGAGCTATGTGTGCCATCGACTCGTCGAGTTCGGTGAACGGGGTAATAGACGCTTGGAGTAACTGAACAAACTCTATATCCCGCTCTCGTACACGTTTGATCTTGAGATGATGTGGAGCGAGTAGAACAGCAAAGCTGACTGCTCTGCCGTACAGTGCTTTAGAAGAAAACACCCACTCCAGAGTGGAGAACCGCGTATACACATGAATGACTTTCCCGGTCAGCAAAGTGTAACAGATCTTCAAGAACTGGAGTAACGCAAGCACTTCCTTCTCGGCGAGATGGTAATTCATCTCATTCTCCTTGAGTACTCGTCCACAGAACCGTACGGGGTGTAACTTCTGATCATGCATCTGCATCAGTGTGCAGCTGATGGCCCACTCGTTTGCGAACACCATTACGTGGACGTCCTTCGCCGAGTCGAAGTGACGCAAAATGGGAGCGTCCACCACCTTCTTTTTCAACTCGGCGAATGAAGCCTTGGCTGCCGTGAGGTCACCCCTGGTGCAAAATCGTCTTCCTTGAGTTGATACAGCACTGCTCCATACACCGCTAAGTTCTGAATGAACCGACTGTAGTAGTTCAGAGCACCAAGAAAAGCTTGCATTCCTTTCTTGGACGTCGGGAACGGCATCTCGGCGATTGCGGCTAGTTTCTTCGAGTTGGCTGCTATACCTCGCCGAGTCACTTCGTGTGAGAGGAACTCCACTTTCGGATGTACGAAGATGCTCTTAGTAAAGCTCACTGAGATCCTGCACTCGGCGAATCGCTTCAGTAGACGATCTAATGTCTCCAAGCACTCGTCGAAACTCCTCCCACCGAAACAAATATCGTCAACAAACGACCTGCGCTCGAAAACGGGGACAAACTTCGACTCGTCGGGTTCACCGGTGAGGAACATGTTGGCCTCTGGGCTATTAATGAGTTCTTGCAGGGGTCTGACTCGGCGAGTGCTAATCGATCTGCTTCAAACTTGGTCACTGGACTCGCCGAGTCCACATTTGTGAGCAAGTCGATGTCTCGCCGAGTGGCTCTGATATCGGCAGCAACTTCCTCAGCTCGCCGAGTCAGTTCTGCGAACAGAGCCCAGCCTCCCTTTGGCTGCACATAACCATAGAGGGCGTTATCGATGAGTCGCTGATAGATCATCGGAGCATTCTTTAATCCGAAAGGCATACGTAACCACTCGAAGTGTCCGAGAGCACATACAAAAGCAGATATCCATCTTGCTCGCCGAGTCATCAGTACCGCCCAGAATCCACTAGCTGCATCCAGCGAGCAAAACCACAGGTAGCTTTCCAGCTCGGTGAGTAGATCATCCACAAGGGGCATCGCGTACTCCATTACAGCAGTTACAGCATTCACCATCTTGTAATCGATACAGAGACGAATATCCACCCCATTCTTCTTCAACACGATAACAATAGGCGACGCCCATGGACTGTTGGAGAATGCGATTAGTCCCGCTTTTAGCAAACCCTTGAGTAGCTCATAGAGTTTCTTCAGGTGTCGTAGCGGGACTCGCCGAGCTCTCTGCTTGATCGGGGAGTGTCCTTGGACATCGATATCACACACCACACCATACGCTGGTGGAGGAAGAGCGTTCCCGCTGGAGATCATAATCGATTCGTGCTGTTTGAGCACCTCGACGAGTCGACGGTGCTGCTCCTCTGTGTGAACGCTTGACTTCACGTTATCACCGTCGTAATCCAACTCAGTCGCAACCAAGTCAGTGAGGTCAGGTAAGAACGCTAGCTCGTGTGCGTAGTCTTCTAGGTTGATCTCAACTGTTCGATGTTCGAACTCACCAGGTGGTGGTGTGTCGGCTGGTGTATCTGCCGGCTTTTCCTCGCCGAGACTCACTGTCGCTGCGATGAAGCGTAGCCGTAAATCCTCCTCGGGGTCCTTTGCCAATGAGTTATCACTTACGTCAATTTCTGGTTGATCCCCGTGACTCGTCGAATCGCCACCCTGGTAGTCTACCACCGATGACAGGAATGACTCGCCCACTTGCTCGGTGAATTCTCTCGCCGTACTGAGGGCTTTCCATCTCGACGAGTTGTTTTTCGGCATGTGCTAAGGATAGACTCGACGAGTTCGTCGGGTCTCTCCTGTGCCTCTCCTCGACGAGTTCCTCTGGCGGTGGTCTGGGGCAATGGCTGTCGGAGTTTCATAGCTCCGACGCTCTACAGACGGTGGCTGTTTGGCGAGCCATTCTTCGTAATATTGACACTCTTTCTTCCAGATGGCTCTGTCCGACACATACTCATACGCCAACAACTGCCAGTGATGATACTTCGTTGAGTTCCTTCGAACAAACCCGTTGTCTCGTGGGAGTACTCCATGTGGGATCCAACGTACAATAGTAAAATGCATC
>JAAVTJ010000200.1:77500-84912 GCA_011947355.1 Phytophthora boehmeriae | reverse complement strand
ATAATGGTTTATTGTTTAGTTAGGGAAAAGAGGAAGAAAATCTGAGCTAAATGATATGCAGGTTGCCTATGTACCAGTTTTTGGGTACAGTTGTGTGCACCACACCAAATATAAAATTTGGGAGGTTTTCAGACCGATTTTCGACCATTTTCAAATCAAGTTTGAAAGGGTATAAAGTGTCACAGGTACCCCGATCGGATGTGGCAGGTGAAAATGGGTGGCAGCGCAGCGTTCCAGTCCCGTCATTTGCGAATTCGCCGAGTGAAGCGCAAGTGGACCGAAACTTACATCGTAAGTCAGACACCTTCGGTTTCACTTGGATTTTGTATACTAACCATCGTTTCCGTAGGCCATGAAGAAACCGACTGGACCAGCTGATCCAGAGGCTCCGTCTTCGTTGGAACCTGCTGCAGGGGGTTGCTCAAGTCGATCCGTGAGGAACTTGTCTGCTTCCAGCGCGGTTCCGGCGGGGGTGGGGCCTGGGGAGAAGCTTGGGACGACAGAGTCGGGGAAGAGGGTGACCCGGTCGGGAGCTGCGGCTCTTCAGCGTGCCGCGGCAGCTCGACGGCGGCGGAGGAGACGGCAACGGCGACGACGGAGTCGACGGTAGCGGAGGGCTACAGCAGTGACGGGGGCGAGTGCGGCAGCGGAAGCGATTGCGTCGGAGGAGGTGGGAGGAGCGTCTTCGGCAGAGGAGACTGAGAGGATCGGTTCGACCGTGGAGGAGGTGATTGCCGCCGTGTCCGCGGCTGAACTCGCTACTGCGTTGACGGAAGCGGTATCGTCGACCGAGACGACCCAATCCCCGTCGAAGCCTGGAAGCCCGAAGATCCCAACGGAGAGGAAGTCGGCGGCGAAGAAGGCGTCGTCAACGAAGAAAAGCAAAGCGTCAAAGAAGGTGACTGCACCACCGAAGAAGAAGACGACGACGCAGAAAGCCTTTGCCAGGGCTGTCGCGCAGGCAAACGCCGCCGCCTTAGCTTCACCCGCGGGTAAAGAGACGCCTTCGGGGTGTGTGACCGCCGCGATAGCTGCGACGAACAAGGCAACGACTCTGTGCGCCGGGTGTGGCGACGAGGCCGGACGAGTCCATGTGTGCCCGGACTGTGATCGTTCGGTGCATCCATGGTGCGGTTATCCGGTAGGCGAAGAGGGATATGGCCAGCCGGTGAGATGCCCGAGCTGCGATGAGGTGTCGAAGACCGGAAGCACTGCTAAGGGGTCTCGCAGTGGTCAGGCTCGCCAATCCGCTGGGTCGGACGAGGAGGCTAAATCCGAGAGCGACCTTGAGGACGAGCGCCCGGAAGTGGCCGATGGCTCGGCTAGCAACGGATCCAGCTCAAGCGAAGAGGGTGAAAGTTCCGGCAGCGACGGAGAGTTCGTGATCACTGGTGTGCAGCCAACATCAAGGTTGCAGCCAACGGATGAAGCTGGAGTGCTGACGCGTGGACAGGAGGCAAACCTGGCCAACTACGGAGTTCGTGTCATCGTACCAGCGAAGACCCAGACGTCGTCTGGTGGCCGGCGGGGCAAGGAGAGGGAGTTCAAGCTGTACCGGATTTTCAATCGATATACAGTCGGCGGGGAATACGCGTACGAGTGTTTGTGGGCGGAGGGGACATCACCCAGACAACCACAGAGTGGCGAGACCGGCTGCTGGAGGATGGCCAGAAGAATCGCTTGGACGCTGTCGATCGCTGGATGGACTACAAGGAGAAAGTCGAGAAGACGAACGCGAATTTGCCAGCCAATAAACAACAGGAGTGCCTCCCATTCAACAAGTGGGTCATGGCAAGTCGCGTGGGAAGGCGCTTGATGGCGGATGATGACAATAACAGGTGCATGTTCACCGCGATGAAGACAATCTTGGAGAAGGGCCTTGGCTTTGATACGCCGTTTACCAACCAGGATATGGAGAAGTTTTGCGAAGGTAGTCGCGTGGGCGAGGGGGAATCGGATGGAGCGACTTCCTTCAGTTCGTCCGCCAGATTGATCGGCGTTTGAGGAAGAAAAACGTGCGGGAGTAGACCTGAAGGTCCTCAGCGAAAATCTTCATAAGGGGCTGGGGAAGGGTGTGGACAGCATTTGGCTCCTGGATGAGACGGTGCTCGTTGACGGCTGGTATTTGTGCGGCTCGTTGGATTCGTCGTACATCGGCCATGCCTTCGCCCTGGAAGTTGACGACGGCTTGCTGCATAGATGGGAAGATGGGGAGCGAAAGCCACTGGATGAGGACAAGGAGAGCATTTGGCGTATGTCCTTTATCCGCCGGGTCGTCAGACTGGAGTATGATGAAGAGGTCGAGGACCCGGCTCCAAAAGACTCGAAGAAGAAGAAGCCCCGTGGACGTCGTGGCAGCAAGAAGAACCAGGGACCGAAGAAGTCGTCGGGTTAATCGTACCGTGGAAGGCCCTGTGAGCCAATACCCGGTACGTGGGTGGTCAGGGCGTTGCATATCGTGCATGTTCAGTTCCCTCAGGTGTGAAGGAGGTAGACCTGTAGGATGACACAGTACTCCCTTAAGTAGCTGTGAATACAGCCAGCCTTTGGTAGAGGAAAATCCGCGTATCACACGAGACGGAGCCAATGCCAAAATCACCCAGGGCCGTGAGTCATACACGATCACATGGGACGGCTGTATCATCCGGAGGGGACCATATTCGACATAGCGATGTTAACCGAGCGTTGTCAGAGGCGCTCATACGGCGGAGGTGCAGTTTAATGTACGACGCTGCTCGACACCGGACAAACTCCACATTGGTGGAGGCACCATTCATGATGCAGTCGTTTCGGTGGAGCCATAGCAAATACATGACCGCGCACCGAATGACATTGAAGACCCGCAGCAAGTTGTGACTTCCGAAAGTGGTCACGCTGCGGGGGTGGAATTGAAGCTGTAACAGGTAGACCAGCGTAGGCCAAGTCACCGCTCCATCCACCAACTCGTCAAAGGCCGGGAGGAAGGTTGCCCAGACTCCTCGCGCCACCTCACACTCCCAAAAGAGATGCTCTGCTGTTTCCGCAACTCCACATCCATGGATACATAGAACATCCTCGGTTCTGTGGCGGTACTTGACACGGAGGTTGAGTCCGTTGTGCTGCAGCCGAAACTTGATGTCGGCCAGGATTGGAAGAAGGTCACGGTCAAGGCGGGTTTCCCTGCGCCAAAGGTCCTTCCAGGCGGGTTCGGCGACGATGCCTAGGGACGTGTGCGGCATGTGCTCGATTTTGGGCAGTACATGAAGCAGGCGATAAAAATCGTGGTTTGCGCCGTGGATGAAGACAACGTTGTCGAAGGTCCATCCATGAGACGCTGCGCATTGACCCGCAGGCAAATGGGGTCCTTCTGAAGGGCCTTGCATATGGTCGAGTTCAAGAAGCCTTGTTGCTTGGTTTGCCAAATGGCTCGCCGCTCTGGACCAGACGTCGTCGGCGGAGAAGCCGTCACGACGTAAGATGCTTTTGCAGACCGCTGACGTCGGGAAGTCGCCAAAGTGGTCGATAAAGTCTTGAATGCGGTGATAGCCCGCAGTGAAGAAGCGATAAGCGACCTTCGAAGCTTGTGCCGTGTACTGACCCCTCGCGTTAGCGCGGATGAACGAATTACACCAGTACGGCATCTCCTGAGCCGCCCAAGAGATATCGTCAAAGCAGCAATGCTTCTTCCGTAGCGCATTCCATTCCAGTATGGGCTCCACCCAGAATTGCTTGAGGGGGCCCATCGTGCTTCCATCACAATGGCACGTCGGATTGGAGCGTACAAGATGTCAAACCCGACGCCTTGACCTTCCAGCGCTATCGTGAACAGTGCGAATGCCGAGGCAAACCAACGCGGCACCCGGTGAGTCGTTGTGACAGCGTTCATGGCATCGCGGAGGGAGCAGAGCTGAAGGGCGTGGCTAAATGCCATTGTCTCGGGAAGCCCAAGACCTCCTCGGGACGTAGGCCAATAAAGCCACTTCTCGTTCATTGGCCCGCGAAACCTCTCATCCGCCGAGATTGGCTTCTTGAAGAGGAAAGATTTGCAGATCCGCTTGACCTGCTCGACTACAGAGGCGGGAACAGGGGTAACCGCCGCTGTATACCACAGCAACGGCAGTACTATCGTGCGGAGGATAACTGCCCGTCCTAGCATTGTCCTCGCCCTGAATCGCCAGAGCAGGCAACGGGAGATCATTGCTGCAATGAGCCTTGGGAATCGAGCGCTCGTCGGAAGCGAAGGACTCATGTAGATGCCGAGGACCCGGACGTCACCGTCATCAGCGATAACATCCCAACCGGTGTGTTCCAATGACTGGCGGAGTCCCGGCGGCATCGGCTGAAATGGGAGAATGTGAGTCTTGTGAACATTCAGCGTTAGGCCAGCTACCGTGGCGTAGCCTCGCACATATTCAACAAACACTGGAGCGTCACCGATGTCACGAAGGATGCCATTGCAGTCGTCCGCGAACGCGAGTAGGTGATGGGGCTCCTCTTCTCCCTGGACTTGAATTCCCATGGGTCCAGTCACCGCGCGGAGGTAGCACATCATCGGTTCGATGAAGATTACGAACAATGCGGGCGAGAGTGGATCGCCTTGGCGAACGCCACAGCCGAGCTCAAAGAAATCACTGGCGGTCCCGTTAACGAGGACACTAACAAGGGTGCCTCTAAACAGGGTCATCACCCAATCCCGAAACACTTCACCGAAGCCGAAGTGGCATAGGATTTGATCAAGGGCCGGCCACAACACGCTATCGAATGCCTTTGCGAAGTCGAGGAGTACTGCGCCTGCCTTCTTCAGATGCAGTTTCCTCGCGAGGTTTTGCAGATCCTGGAACTCAAGCAGGGCATGACGGATCGATCGACCTTGGACGAAGCCGGATTGATCCGTGTGTAGCAGCGAAGGGAGGATAGTTCTCGACCGCCATGATAAGATCTTCGATCCGAACTTGGCGTCGTGGTTCAGTAACGTAATCGGGCGGTAATTGCTCGGCTGACTGCGATCGCCGCCTTTGAAGAGCAGGGAGATATACGCGCGACGCTGGGACTTGGACATCCGGCCATGGTCGAAGTTGGACGCGTATACCATCTCGTAAACCTGCGCCCATTCCGAAGGGAACATCTGATAATACTCCGCTGGGAGGCCGTCGAATCCAGCTGACTTCCCCGAGGAGAGCTCCGGATCGCCCAAAAGAAGTCGTTGGCCGTAAGAGGGGCGTCCATCATACGCCTCTGTTGCTCCGTCAAACGCGCGGTAGTGTACTTGAGCAGTCGTTGCAACTCCAGAGGGTTGTAGCGGCGCTGGGACACTTTGCCCTGTAGGTCCCAGGATGGCGACTGATATAAGGATCCCCAGTAACCTCGGTGTTCTGCTGCCATTTCGTCTGGGTCGGTAGTCGTGGTCCCGTCCGCTCGACGTACTTCCGGGATCGCCACTCTGTACGCCGATGGTGTGGGGGCACGGAAGAAGTATGCTGTACCCCGTTCTCCTTCTGTGACGTCACGATCAAATTTCGCCATCTCACGACGACTCAGGAAAGCATCTTCAAGGGCTTTGAGCTCAGCTAAAGCAGCTTGTATCCCCGTACGTGTGTCTTCCGACGGACACGCCGCGTCAAGTGCTTTTGCCATAGCCAGTTTACTCCGGAGTTCTCGCAGCTTCTCATCGTCCTTGTTCTTCAAGGATTGCTGCATCTCGCGGAGAAAATCACGATCTTGGCGTTTGTGGTCATCCAAGAGTGCACCTGGGTTACAGCCCGGGAATAGACGAAGGCGGCGACGAAGATCTTCCAGTGACTGGCGAAGTGTCATCTGAACAATCGGGACTCGGAGTAACCAACGCGGACATTTCCAAGGTAGCCGTTTCGTTACAGGTTGCGAGGGGGACACCAAAGTAAATTCAACCGGACGGTGATCTTCATGATAGAACTGATCGTCCGTGATGTACCGGGACCCTTGAAAGAACTGTTCAAAGATGCCGCTCGACACTAGAAAGTAGTCGATGCGTCGTCGATTGTCGGGTCCAGAGAACTGGCGACGATCCGGAAAAGCAAGCCTCCAGGGATCAAAAACACCCAACCCAATCATCCAAGATTGAAGTTCGTCGCGGGCGGGATCAGGTCGGGTCGATGTGCATTCATCGAGTAGGGGGTCCAGCGTAGTGTTGAGGTCCCCAACCACGATATGCTGGGCGTCTTCCGGAAGTCCTGTGGGCAGCGAGGCGAGAAACGTCCTGCGTTCACTGGGGTTGACCGGAGCGTAGATAACATGGAGGAAGATACGCGTTCCGTCCAATGTGGTATCCAAAATGAGGCAGCGATCGAGATGATCAGAACTGGCGTACCGAGCGGTCACATCCTTGACGTCACTGAAGGGATGAGATCCTGATAAAATCAGGCCCACGCCGTTGTGGCCTGTGAAGGAGTCAGTGTTGTTATGAGACCAGAAGGTGAGCACCTTCGAGTCTGCAATTCGGGCGCAGTAGTCCACAAACTTGACGTGGTCAGCCTGGGAGAACTGGGTTTCTTGGAATGCGATCAGTTGATACTCAGCGAGAAGACGGTCGATCATGCGCTTCACCTTCTGGCGCTTTTTCGTATCTGTTTTGGGCGCGTTGAGCCCATTGATATTGATGGACACACCGCGTAATGCCCAGGGCGAATTAGGCGCGGCGGTTGACGTCTTGGGAGGCCGAGCTCGCGGTCTCGGTGTCGGTAGACGTCTCCGCAGAGGCATCGTGGAGGCTTGCTGCCGTGACTTCATCCGTTGAAGTCATGGAAGCATCTTCGGCGTCGCTGTCCGCGCCATCTTCGGGTTGATGGTCAACAACAAGTTGCATTGCGTCTTTCATCGACTCCGTCATGAACTCCTTGTACGCGGCACCCAACTCCGATGCACAAAGGGTCGCCAGTGTTTGGTCCGACCAAAGCAAAAAGCTGGAGTACTGCAGGCAAGTAACCGGTGTATCACCACAGATTGCCTTCACCTTCACTGGATCAGTGTAGATTGCCGGGGCGTGCGTCAGGAAGAAGAGGTCCATCCGTGCACACGCCAGTGCGACTTCGCGCGACTGATCGTCCATGATCTGATCTTCGAGAATGGTGCCTGGACTCGGGGATGTTTCCTTGTAGTCTACGCAAATACGTTCCATCATGTCCATGCTTGTCCCGTGCGTTGCCGACGGCTTTCCACTGTAAAGCCGGAGAACCGCATGGTCATCAAATACCGCGGCCATGTCGGGTGAGTTGGCGTGCACCACCGCTGCATAAGCGCTAGGCTGGGCTGTGATTGCAGCAACACGATCTTCTGGGTGGCCGGGAGATAGCAACTTCTTGACCGCTTTCTTGGCACGACGGCGGTATTCTGACCGCTTGATCGAGTTCGTCTTAGTATGGAGGATCGAACGAGCAGACACCAACGCGCCGACGTTA
>JAAVTJ010000200.1:67500-70000 GCA_011947355.1 Phytophthora boehmeriae | reverse complement strand
GCTGTGTGAGTTTCGCCAGAAATTCGCCAAGTGCCGCTGCTATTAATTTCCGAGCCTAAAATGCGACGTTTTGTATTGATTTTATAATAGACGGGAGTCTTTGAGCCTTTGCCTGTTATAGGCCGAGCCAAAACGCTTGCGTTTAGACTTGAAGAGAGTATGGGTTTTGGCGGAGTTCGCAAGAAATTCGCAAGTGCCCGTGCTATTACTTTTCGAGCCTAAAATGCGACGGTTTGTATCGGATTTATATTAGGCGCGGCTTGAGGAGGCGCAGACTTGCATGGGAAACCAAGGTGTCGAGGTGCCCGCAGTAGATAACTAGTGTCGTTAGTGATGCAGGAAGCGCGCGAACATGCGCGAATATGCAGGTAAGTATGGAGAAGGTGACGAGGAAGCGCGCGTGGATATGGAGGAAGGTGACGGGTGAAGATGGGGGAAGAGCACGAGGAAGGGTTCCTCGGGGAAGGCGGTGAAAATGGAACACTAAGCGTGTATGGCTGTCCGTGCATGTGTGCGCCTTTTTATGCTAGGTGGCGTGTGTGTATGAGGTGCCTGGAAGGTTCTTGGCGAATATGGACACTAGAGCTATGTGCACTGCTGGCTGTGAAGGTGTCGACGTGTCAGCGCATGCGTGCGCCTTTTATGCTAGGTGGCGTGTCTGTAGGGGTCACCTGGAAGCTTCTTCGTGAATATGGACACTAGAGCTATCTGCATGGCTGTCTGTGAAGGTGTCGGAGCGTATTTGCCTTGGACTTTGTATATTTAACTTGAATGTAGGCTGGCTGTGAAGGTGTGCATGTGTCTTGATCTAAGTATGCAAATTAGCACGGCTAGTTTGTATGGCGGCGGCTTCCTGGACCGCGTGGTCCACAGATTAATGCGTGGTGCACAGATATATCAGCCTGCGTCCTTGGATTTATACTTGAACTGAGTATACTATTCGACCACGCGGCGGTCTCCGTTATACTGATTAAAGTATACTACCGGCCACTTTTGTTTTTGCCGTAGCTCAGCAACCAAGACGAGTTAGATCTATTGTCACCTATGAATCCTGTGTGGCTCGAGCTGGAGAATCGAATGGTACCATCGTGTCGAGTGTCAATGTTGCATAACCCGTCCAAGTTTCCGATTTACATGTTATCTTGTATTAAGTATGTGATCCCAATGATTTGAACTGTGCTAACATGTCCTCCTAGACGTAGTTTTTGCCGCTGAACACGATGGTGCAATCGTATTCCAAATCGGAGCAAGGGAACGTGGTCAAATCGGCAAATTAAAAAGTGGCCATTTCATATTTTGCCACCGAAGTCGGTCAATGGACTTTTTCTGAACCCGTGACGTTAGTGATTCTAGACCGCAATTTCACGCTCTTTACGATGAAACAAAGTCTCCGAGTCAACTCCTTCTAGTTGCTGAGATATCGCCCAAAACGTGGGTTTATTTTGCCGCCGCATTTACAAGTTGGCGCCTGGAGCAAAGACGAGCCCGACAGTGCCCCCTCTACCGCCCAAAAAGTTGGGCCTTGGTACGAGCAAACTTTTTGGGCGGTGGAGGGGGCATCGTCGGGCTCGTTTGGCCTACAGAGGCCGAAAACCGTCGGCGGCAAATTAGAGAGTAATCCATAGTGAAACCAAGATAAAGCCTTTTTCGCGTAGGGGGCGAGATCGCCTATACGGAAAAATGTTGAGATCTGCGCTCTTAGTGTCCTAGACGTAAAATTTGGCGCTGAACACGCTCCGCTATCGGGAGAAGGCGAGAAATCAACGGATCATGTCGAAAACGTCCAAAAACACGTTTTTGGGCAAAAAAGTTTGAAAAATCGATTATTGCCCCGTCTAGGCTCCGGACGTGGAGTTAGACAAAATCTGAGGCCACCACGTGAATCTACGGGTGAAAACACGTCTAGGACAGCCCGAGTTGCTAGGGATTTCAGTTTCGATCATCGACTTCGACGCGGTCGAATTTTCATTTTATGACCTTTTCGACGCTCGTCGAAGTCGCCAAAAACGCGGTTTTAATTCATTAAATCTGATATGGCCCGTTTCTGTCCTGCAGACTTTATTGCATCTAGAGCGGAATTTTGCGCTCTTTACGATGAGACCAAATTCGGCGCCCAATTCGGTCTAGATCAAAAGTTATGGCCATTTGAATTTTCGGATTTTCGACGATTTTCGCGAGTTTTGCCGCCGATCCGCGAAAACTTGGCGAGGCCCTCCCGGAGCCCCCAGGACCTTCTACCACCTATCGAGCGAGTCTCGGGGCCTCCTCAGCATGCCGAACAAGAATCCGGACCCTTTGGGCGACTTTTCCGAACTTTGAAAATCGGCCCCATAGTAAGTGCTGTTGTCAGCATGGCGACCGAGTTCCTACGCGCTTTCCTGTCCTGTCCTGAAACGGCCGCAAAAACCCACAAGTCAACTTACAGTGGTCGGATTCGACCGGAGAAAACGGATTCTGAACGGGCTTGACCAAACTAAGCGATTCAAAAAAGTCTCGGGGA
>JAAVTJ010000200.1:47500-57500 GCA_011947355.1 Phytophthora boehmeriae | reverse complement strand
GCAAGGGAACGTGGTCAAATCGGCAAATTAAAAAGTGGCCATTTCATATTTTGCCACCGAAGTCGGTCAATGGACTTTTTCTGAACCCGTGACGTTAGTGATTCTAGACCGCAATTTCACGCTCTTTACGATGAAACAAAGTCTCCGAGTCAACTCCTTCTAGTTGCTGAGATATCGCCCAAAACGTGGGTTTATTTTGCCGCCGCATTTACAAGTTGGCGCCTGGAGCAAAGACGAGCCCGACAGTGCCCCCTCTACCGCCCAAAAAGTTGGGCCTTGGTACGAGCAAACTTTTTGGGCGGTGGAGGGGGCATCGTCGGGCTCGTTTGGCCTACAGAGGCCGAAAACCGTCGGCGGCAAATTAGAGAGTAATCCATAGTGAAACCAAGATAAAGCCTTTTCGCGTAGGGGGCGAGATCGCCTATACGGAAAAATGTTGAGATCTGCGCTCTTAGTGTCCTAGACGTAAAATTTGGCGCTGAACACGCTCCGCTATCGGGAGAAGGCGAGAAATCAACGGATCATGTCGAAAACGTCCAAAAACACGTTTTTGGGCAAAAAAGTTTGAAAAATCGATTATTGCCCCGTCTAGGCTCCGGACGTGGAGTTAGACAAAATCTGAGGCCACCACGTGAATCTACGGGTGAAAACACGTCTAGGACAGCCCGAGTTGCTAGGGATTTCAGTTTCGATCATCGACTTCGACGCGGTCGAATTTTCATTTTATGACCTTTTCGACGCTCGTCGAAGTCGCCAAAAACGCGGTTTTAATTCATTAAATCTGATATGGCCCGTTTCTGTCCTGCAGACTTTATTGCATCTAGAGCGGAATTTTGCGCTCTTTACGATGAGACCAAATTCGGCGCCCAATTCGGTCTAGATCAAAAGTTATGGCCATTTGAATTTTCGGATTTTCGACGATTTTCGCGAGTTTTGCCGCCGATCCGCGAAAACTTGGCGAGGCCCTCCCGGAGCCCCCAGGACCTTCTACCACCTATCGAGCGAGTCTCGGGGCCTCCTCAGCATGCCGAACAAGAATCCGGACCCTTTGGGCGACTTTTCCGAACTTTGAAATCGGCCCCATAGTAAGTGCTGTTGTCAGCATGGCGACCCGAGTTCCTACGCGCTTTCCTGTCCTGTCCTGAAACGGCCGCAAAAACCCACAAGTCAACTTACAGTGGTCGGATTCGACCGGAGAAAACGGATTCTGAACGGGCTTGACCAAACTAAGCGATTCAAAAAAGTCTCGGGGATAAAAGACTAAATTAAAAAGTTATTTTAGTTTTTCATACATTTTTGGCCCGTTTGAAAAAACTAAAAACATATTTTAGGTTCTGACTTCGGGTGGGCATGCGGGCACCTCTGCTCGTCATTTTGACGCCCGATTTGGGACCTAGCTCAAATTCGTTCCCTACGAAAAAAATTAAAACCACGGACCAATCAAAATGTTTTTCGCCTTTTTCTCCGCCCACACGCATTTCGACTCTGAATCACAATCGGGAAAAAAGAGATAAAAGACGCGCCCTATCGTCCTACAGATGCACAAAAGTTTCGGGGCTCAACTCCAAAAATTGACCGAGTTATGCCATTTTGAAAATTGGCCCAAAACTGCCCAAAACCGCCATTTTGCGCTTTCGTGTTTTCGGAGCAACTTTAAATGGCCGTAACTCTGTCAATAGGATACGTATTCCGGAATTTTATGGTAAAGTTAAGGTCCCCAGAATACGACCTTTCGAGTGGTGCCTCGGTAATTTGGCAAATCCTAGGGTTGCATTTTGGCCAATCATATCGATTGGTGCGCCTCTCTTTGTCAATTCGGCGAGTTAGCACCCAAAACCGGTGCCATCGCAAAGAACACGTTCAGACGCATCTTTCGTCCATACAACGTTTTCACTCAACTTGCCTGTGGGAAGAGCAACCGCGGAAACAAAAAACGACTAAAACTGGCCATTTTGGGCACTCTAAGTCGATTAAATCAGTCAATATTGGGAATTGGGCGTGCTAATTTAGTCTGGGGTATACCTCTACACATGGTACATGACGTCCCAGGTTTATACGGGATCAAGTACTCTCTATTTTGCTGGCCGATTTTTCAAAGTTGGCGGATTTTGGGCACCTTTTGTGCTATTTTGGTCATTTTAAAATAGTAAAACCTATATTTGGGTAATTTAAAATACATAGTATAGGTATATCTGTAATTATTATAGGTGTGACTAAATAATTGTACCTATTTGCTTAAGTACTAAACATCTGCCCCCAAACATATATGCTCTCTGTAGGGTGGCATATCCATTAAGTTGAAAGTTTATCTTGGAAATTGTATAGGCGTGACTTTCCGAGGCATCTGGGGACCAATGAAAGCAGTTTTCCCTATATATGTAGGGTGGTGAAGTCGTCATGGAAAAAAAAGTTTTTGCGTAGCGAAAGCTTTGGTTTTCTGTGATGTTTTTTTCTACCTTATGAATGATTGTTCAGGCAATTCGTGGTTTTTGCGTGCTTTTGCAGGGGCGATTTCGGTCGTTTCTAAAAGCATTTGAAGGACATTTTTAAGTGTGCGTGCTGTGTTGGAGATTCCGACGCGGCGTGCATGCGCAGTGTTGTTGAGATTGTGTTTGTATGCTTTTTAGTATGTAAATATAGTTTTGATACATTTTGCGTTGCGCTGGGTGTTTTGCGCCGGTGTAGTGCTGAGTTTGTGGGTGAGGGCATGTGCAATGCGGAGTAGTTTACCGTGCGCGTGTTTTTTCCGAAGCGCTTGGCGTTGCCGTGTGTGCGAGATGCTACAACATCGCTCTGTCGGTGCCGGTGCGAATGTGCGCTGTTTGGGAATGCTTGTTTGTGCTGCGGTTTTCGGACTGCGGTGCGGCAGGTGGTGTCCTTTACGGTGTGTTTTGTGCTGGGTTTTGCCGGTGGAATTAATTCATTTTCGGGTAGACCGATTTTGACGTGGGGCCAATGTTGGCGTGCGGAGAGGACTACAACTCAAAGCGTGCTGGCGTTGGTTCTTTTTGATCGATCGCTTTGCGGCGTGTGCTTCGGTGCGTGCTGCTTAGTGTGAGTGGTTTTATTTTATATCTTTCTGTGAAGATGGATGTGAAGTAATTCTTGACTTTGTGGATAACTTGGGGTGCGTATGCGAGTGGTCTTTGAACCTGTCCCTGCCTCGGTGGGTTGACATACTTGCGGCGTGTGTTTCGGCATGTGCTGCGGGGTTGGTTATCATTCGTGTTGCGTGTGCGCTTTGGGTGTTTTGTAAGGTTGAGGGCGGCTTTTCGTTCTTATTTATGGAGGATATTAACCTGGTTGATCCTGCCAGTAGTCATACGCTTGTCTCAAAGATTAAGCCATGCATGTCTAAGTATAAACACTTTTGTACTGTGAAACTGCGAATGGCTCATTATATCAGTTATAGTCTACTCGATAGTACCTTACTACTTGGATACCCGTAGTAATTCTAGAGCTAATACATGCATGAATACCCAACTGCTTGTCGGGCGGGTAGCATTTATTAGATTGAAACCAATGCAGTCTTCGGGCTGGTATTGTGTTGAGTCATAATAACTGTGCGGATCGCGCTTTTGCGCGATAAATCGATTGAGTTTCTGCCCTATCAGCTTTGGATGGTAGGATATGGGCCTACCATGGCATTAACGGGTAACGGGGAATTAGGGTTTGATTCCGGAGAGGGAGCCTTAGAAACGGCTACCACATCCGCGGAAGGCAGCAGGCGCGTAAATTACCCAATCCTGACACAGGGAGGTAGTGACAATAAATAACAATGCTCTGGCTCTTCGAGTCGGGCAATTGGAATGAGAACAATTTAAATCCCTTAACGAGGATCAATTGGAGGGCAAGTCTGGTTTAATAATGGTTTATTGTTTAGTTAGGGGAAAGAGGAAGAAAATCTGAGCTAAATGATATGCAGGTTGCCTATGTACCAGTTTTTGGGTACAGTTGTGTGCACCACACCAAATATAAAATTTGGGAGGTTTTCAGACCGATTTTCGACCATTTTTCAAATCAAGTTTGAAAGGGTATAAAGTGTCACAGGTACCCCGATCGGATGTGGCAGGTGAAAATGGGTGGCAGCGCAGCGTTCCAGTCCCGTCATTTGCGAATTCGCCGAGTGAAGCGCAAGTGGACCGAAACTTACATCGTAAGTCAGACACCTTCGGTTTCACTTGGATTTTGTATACTAACCATCGTTTCCGTAGGCCATGAAGAAACCGACTGGACCAGCTGATCCAGAGGCTCCGTCTTCGTTGGAACCTGCTGCAGGGGTTGCTCAAGTCGATCCGTGAGGAACTTGTCTGCTTCCAGCGCGGTTCCGGCGGGGGTGGGGCCTGGGGAGAAGCTTGGGACGACAGAGTCGGGGAAGAGGGTGACCCGGTCGGGAGCTGCGGCTCTTCAGCGTGCCGCGGCAGCGCCGACGGCGGCGGAGGAGACGGCAACGGCGACGACGGAGTCGACGGTAGCGGAGGGGCTACAGCAGTGACGGGGGCGAGTGCGGCAGCGGAAGCGATTGCGTCGGAGGAGGTGGGAGGAGCGTCTTCGGCAGAGGAGACTGAGAGGATCGGTTCGACCGTGGAGGAGGTGATTGCCGCCGTGTCCGCGGCTGAACTCGCTACTGCGTTGACGGAAGCGGTATCGTCGACCGAGACGACCCAATCCCCGTCGAAGCCTGGAAGCCCGAAGATCCCAACGGAGAGGAAGTCGGCGGCGAAGAAGGCGTCGTCAACGAAGAAAAGCAAAGCGTCAAAGAAGGTGACTGCACCACCGAAGAAGAAGACGACGACGCAGAAAGCCTTTGCCAGGGCTGTCGCGCAGGCAAACGCCGCCGCCTTAGCTTCACCCGCGGGTAAAGAGACGCCTTCGGGGTGTGTGACCGCCGCGATAGCTGCGACGAACAAGGCAACGACTCTGTGCGCCGGGTGTGGCGACGAGGCCGGACGAGTCCATGTGTGCCCGGACTGTGATCGTTCGGTGCATCCATGGTGCGGTTATCCGGTAGGCGAAGAGGGATATGGCCAGCCGGTGAGATGCCCGAGCTGCGATGAGGTGTCGAAGACCGGAAGCACTGCTAAGGGGTCTCGCAGTGGTCAGGCTCGCCAATCCGCTGGGTCGGACGAGGAGGCTAAATCCGAGAGCGACCTTGAGGACGAGCGCCCGGAAGTGGCCGATGGCTCGGCTAGCAACGGATCCAGCTCAAGCGAAGAGGGTGAAAGTTCCGGCAGCGACGGAGAGTTCGTGATCACTGGTGTGCAGCCAACATCAAGGTTGCAGCCAACGGATGAAGCTGGAGTGCTGACGCGTGGACAGGAGGCAAACCTGGCCAACTACGGAGTTCGTGTCATCGTACCAGCGAAGACCCAGACGTCGTCTGGTGGCCGGCGGGGCAAGGAGAGGGAGTTCAAGCTGTACCGGATTTTCAATCGATATACAGTCGGCGGGGAATACGCGTACGAGTGTTTGTGGGCGGAGGGGACATCACCCAGACAACCACAGAGTGGCGAGACCGGCTGCTGGAGGATGGCCAGAAGAATCGCTTGGACGCTGTCGATCGCTGGATGGACTACAAGGAGAAAGTCGAGAAGACGAACGCGAATTTGCCAGCCAATAAACAACAGGAGTGCCTCCCATTCAACAAGTGGGTCATGGCAAGTCGCGTGGGAAGGCGCTTGATGGCGGATGATGACAATAACAGGTGCATGTTCACCGCGATGAAGACAATCTTGGAGAAGGGCCTTGGCTTTGATACGCCGTTTACCAACCAGGATATGGAGAAGTTTTGCGAAGGTAGTCGCGTGGGCGAGGGGAATCGGATGGAGCGACTTCCTTCAGTTCGTCCGCCAGATTGATCGGCGTTTGAGGAAGAAAAACGTGCGGGAGTAGACCTGAAGGTCCTCAGCGAAAATCTTCATAAGGGGCTGGGGAAGGGTGTGGACAGCATTTGGCTCCTGGATGAGACGGTGCTCGTTGACGGCTGGTATTTGTGCGGCTCGTTGGATTCGTCGTACATCGGCCATGCCTTCGCCCTGGAAGTTGACGACGGCTTGCTGCATAGATGGGAAGATGGGGAGCGAAAGCCACTGGATGAGGACAAGGAGAGCATTTGGCGTATGTCCTTTATCCGCCGGGTCGTCAGACTGGAGTATGATGAAGAGGTCGAGGACCCGGCTCCAAAAGACTCGAAGAAGAAGAAGCCCCGTGGACGTCGTGGCAGCAAGAAGAACCAGGGACCGAAGAAGTCGTCGGGTTAATCGTACCGTGGAAGGCCCTGTGAGCCAATACCCGGTACGTGGGTGGTCAGGGCGTTGCATATCGTGCATGTTCAGTTCCCTCAGGTGTGAAGGAGGTAGACCTGTAGGATGACACAGTACTCCCTTAAGTAGCTGTGAATACAGCCAGCCTTTGGTAGAGGAAAATCCGCGTATCACACGAGACGGAGCCAATGCCAAAATCACCCAGGGCCGTGAGTCATACACGATCACATGGGACGGCTGTATCATCCGGAGGGGACCATATTCGACATAGCGATGTTAACCGAGCGTTGTCAGAGGCGCTCATACGGCGGAGGTGCAGTTTAATGTACGACGCTGCTCGACACCGGACAAACTCCACATTGGTGGAGGCACCATTCATGATGCAGTCGTTTCGGTGGAGCCATAGCAAATACATGACCGCGCACCGAATGACATTGAAGACCCGCAGCAAGTTGTGACTTCCGAAAGTGGTCACGCTGCGGGGGTGGAATTGAAGCTGTAACAGGTAGACCAGCGTAGGCCAAGTCACCGCTCCATCCACCAACTCGTCAAAGGCCGGGAGGAAGGTTGCCCAGACTCCTCGCGCCACCTCACACTCCCAAAAGAGATGCTCTGCTGTTTCCGCAACTCCACATCCATGGATACATAGAACATCCTCGGTTCTGTGGCGGTACTTGACACGGAGGTTGAGTCCGTTGTGCTGCAGCCGAAACTTGATGTCGGCCAGGATTGGAAGAAGGTCACGGTCAAGGCGGGTTTCCCTGCGCCAAAGGTCCTTCCAGGCGGGTTCGGCGACGATGCCTAGGGACGTGTGCGGCATGTGCTCGATTTTGGGCAGTACATGAAGCAGGCGATAAAAATCGTGGTTTGCGCCGTGGATGAAGACAACGTTGTCGAAGGTCCATCCATGAGACGCTGCGCATTGACCCGCAGGCAAATGGGGTCCTTCTGAAGGGCCTTGCATATGGTCGAGTTCAAGAAGCCTTGTTGCTTGGTTTGCCAAATGGCTCGCCGCTCTGGACCAGACGTCGTCGGCGGAGAAGCCGTCACGACGTAAGATGCTTTTGCAGACCGCTGACGTCGGGAAGTCGCCAAAGTGGTCGATAAAGTCTTGAATGCGGTGATAGCCCGCAGTGAAGAAGCGATAAGCGACCTTCGAAGCTTGTGCCGTGTACTGACCCCTCGCGTTAGCGCGGATGAACGAATTACACCAGTACGGCATCTCCTGAGCCGCCCAAGAGATATCGTCAAAGCAGCAATGCTTCTTCCGTAGCGCATTCCATTCCAGTATGGGCTCCACCCAGAATTGCTTGAGGGGGCCCATCGTGCTTCCATCACAATGGCACGTCGGATTGGAGCGTACAAGATGTCAAACCCGACGCCTTGACCTTCCAGCGCTATCGTGAACAGTGCGAATGCCGAGGCAAACCAACGCGGCACCCGGTGAGTCGTTGTGACAGCGTTCATGGCATCGCGGAGGGAGCAGAGCTGAAGGGCGTGGCTAAATGCCATTGTCTCGGGAAGCCCAAGACCTCCTCGGGACGTAGGCCAATAAAGCCACTTCTCGTTCATTGGCCCGCGAAACCTCTCATCCGCCGAGATTGGCTTCTTGAAGAGGAAAGATTTGCAGATCCGCTTGACCTGCTCGACTACAGAGGCGGGAACAGGGGTAACCGCCGCTGTATACCACAGCAACGGCAGTACTATCGTGCGGAGGATAACTGCCCGTCCTAGCATTGTCCTCGCCCTGAATCGCCAGAGCAGGCAACGGGAGATCATTGCTGCAATGAGCCTTGGGAATCGAGCGCTCGTCGGAAGCGAAGGACTCATGTAGATGCCGAGGACCCGGACGTCACCGTCATCAGCGATAACATCCCAACCGGTGTGTTCCAATGACTGGCGGAGTCCCGGCGGCATCGGCTGAAATGGGAGAATGTGAGTCTTGTGAACATTCAGCGTTAGGCCAGCTACCGTGGCGTAGCCTCGCACATATTCAACAAACACTGGAGCGTCACCGATGTCACGAAGGATGCCATTGCAGTCGTCCGCGAACGCGAGTAGGTGATGGGGCTCCTCTTCTCCCTGGACTTGAATTCCCATGGGTCCAGTCACCGCGCGGAGGTAGCACATCATCGGTTCGATGAAGATTACGAACAATGCGGGCGAGAGTGGATCGCCTTGGCGAACGCCACAGCCGAGCTCAAAGAAATCACTGGCGGTCCCGTTAACGAGGACACTAACAAGGGTGCCTCTAAACAGGGTCATCACCCAATCCCGAAACACTTCACCGAAGCCGAAGTGGCATAGGATTTGATCAAGGGCCGGCCACAACACGCTATCGAATGCCTTTGCGAAGTCGAGGAGTACTGCGCCTGCCTTCTTCAGATGCAGTTTCCTCGCGAGGTTTTGCAGATCCTGGAACTCAAGCAGGGCATGACGGATCGATCGACCTTGGACGAAGCCGGATTGATCCGTGTGTAGCAGCGAAGGGAGGATAGTTCTCGACCGCCATGATAAGATCTTCGATCCGAACTTGGCGTCGTGGTTCAGTAACGTAATCGGGCGGTAATTGCTCGGCTGACTGCGATCGCCGCCTTTGAAGAGCAGGGAGATATACGCGCGACGCTGGGACTTGGACATCCGGCCATGGTCGAAGTTGGACGCGTATACCATCTCGTAAACCTGCGCCCATTCCGAAGGGAACATCTGATAATACTCCGCTGGGAGGCCGTCGAATCCAGCTGACTTCCCCGAGGAGAGCTCCGGATCGCCCAAAAGAAGTCGTTGGCCGTAAGAGGGGCGTCCATCATACGCCTCTGTTGCTCCGTCAAACGCGCGGTAGTGTACTTGAGCAGTCGTTGCAACTCCAGAGGGTTGTAGCGGCGCTGGGACACTTTGCCCTGTAGGTCCCAGGATGGCGACTGATATAAGGATCCCCAGTAACCTCGGTGTTCTGCTGCCATTTCGTCTGGGTCGGTAGTCGTGGTCCCGTCCGCTCGACGTACTTCCGGGATCGCCACTCTGTACGCCGATGGTGTGGGGGCACGGAAGAAGTATGCTGTACCCCGTTCTCCTTCTGTGACGTCACGATCAAATTTCGCCATCTCACGACGACTCAGGAAAGCATCTTCAAGGGCTTTGAGCTCAGCTAAAGCAGCTTGTATCCCCGTACGTGTGTCTTCCGACGGACACGCCGCGTCAAGTGCTTTTGCCATAGCCAGTTTACTCCGGAGTTCTCGCAGCTTCTCATCGTCCTTGTTCTTCAAGGATTGCTGCATCTCGCGGAGAAAATCACGATCTTGGCGTTTGTGGTCATCCAAGAGTGCACCTGGGTTACAGCCCGGGAATAGACGAAGGCGGCGACGAAGATCTTCCAGTGACTGGCGAAGTGTCATCTGAACAATCGGGACTCGGAGTAACCAACGCGGACATTTCCAAGGTAGCCGTTTCGTTACAGGTTGCGAGGGGGACACCAAAGTAAATTCAACCGGACGGTGATCTTCATGATAGAACTGATCGTCCGTGATGTACCGGGACCCTTGAAAGAACTGTTCAAAGATGCCGCTCGACACTAGAAAGTAGTCGATGCGTCGTCGATTGTCGGGTCCAGAGAACTGGCGACGATCCGGAAAAGCAAGCCTCCAGGGATCAAAAACACCCAACCCAATCATCCAAGATTGAAGTTCGTCGCGGGCGGGATCAGGTCGGGTCGATGTGCATTCATCGAGTAGGGGGTC
>JAAVTJ010000200.1:32500-37500 GCA_011947355.1 Phytophthora boehmeriae | reverse complement strand
ATCGAATGGTACCATCGTGTCGAGTGTCAATGTTGCATAACCCGTCCAAGTTTCCGATTTACATGTTATCTTGTATTAAGTATGTGATCCCAATGATTTGAACTGTGCTAACATGTCCTCCTAGACGTAGTTTTTGCCGCTGAACACGATGGTGCAATCGTATTCCAAATCGGAGCAAGGGAACGTGGTCAAATCGGCAAATTAAAAGTGGCCATTTCATATTTTGCCACCGAAGTCGGTCAATGGACTTTTTCTGAACCCGTGACGTTAGTGATTCTAGACCGCAATTTCACGCTCTTTACGATGAAACAAAGTCTCCGAGTCAACTCCTTCTAGTTGCTGAGATATCGCCCAAAACGTGGGTTTATTTTGCCGCCGCATTTACAAGTTGGCGCCTGGAGCAAAGACGAGCCCGACAGTGCCCCCTCTACCGCCCAAAAAGTTGGGCCTTGGTACGAGCAAACTTTTTGGGCGGTGGAGGGGGCATCGTCGGGCTCGTTTGGCCTACAGAGGCCGAAAACCGTCGGCGGCAAATTAGAGAGTAATCCATAGTGAAACCAAGATAAAGCCTTTTTCGCGTAGGGGGCGAGATCGCCTATACGGAAAAATGTTGAGATCTGCGCTCTTAGTGTCCTAGACGTAAAATTTGGCGCTGAACACGCTCCGCTATCGGGAGAAGGCGAGAAATCAACGGATCATGTCGAAAACGTCCAAAAACACGTTTTTGGGCAAAAAAGTTTGAAAAATCGATTATTGCCCCGTCTAGGCTCCGGACGTGGAGTTAGACAAAATCTGAGGCCACCACGTGAATCTACGGGTGAAAACACGTCTAGGACAGCCCGAGTTGCTAGGGATTTCAGTTTCGATCATCGACTTCGACGCGGTCGAATTTTCATTTATGACCTTTTCGACGCTCGTCGAAGTCGCCAAAAACGCGGTTTTAATTCATTAAATCTGATATGGCCCGTTTCTGTCCTGCAGACTTTATTGCATCTAGAGCGGAATTTTGCGCTCTTTACGATGAGACCAAATTCGGCGCCCAATTCGGTCTAGATCAAAAGTTATGGCCATTTGAATTTTCGGATTTTCGACGATTTTCGCGAGTTTTGCCGCCGATCCGCGAAAACTTGGCGAGGCCCTCCCGGAGCCCCCAGGACCTTCTACCACCTATCGAGCGAGTCTCGGGGCCTCCTCAGCATGCCGAACAAGAATCCGGACCCTTTGGGCGACTTTTCCGAACTTTGAAAATCGGCCCCATAGTAAGTGCTGTTGTCAGCATGGCGACCCGAGTTCCTACGCGCTTTCCTGTCCTGTCCTGAAACGGCCGCAAAAACCCACAAGTCAACTTACAGTGGTCGGATTCGACCGGAGAAAACGGATTCTGAACGGGCTTGACCAAACTAAGCGATTCAAAAAAGTCTCGGGGATAAAAGACTAAATTAAAAAGTTATTTTAGTTTTTCATACATTTTTGGCCCGTTTGAAAAAACTAAAACATATTTTAGGTTCTGACTTCGGGTGGGCATGCGGGCACCTCTGCTCGTCATTTTGACGCCCGATTTGGGACCTAGCTCAAATTCGTTCCCTACGAAAAAATTAAAACCACGGACCAATCAAAATGTTTTTCGCCTTTTTCTCCGCCCACACGCATTTCGACTCTGAATCACAATCGGGAAAAAAGAGATAAAAGACGCGCCCTATCGTCCTACAGATGCACAAAAGTTTCGGGGCTCAACTCCAAAAATTGACCGAGTTATGCCATTTTGAAAATTGGCCCAAAACTGCCCAAAACCGCCATTTTGCGCTTTCGTGTTTTCGGAGCAACTTTAAATGGCCGTAACTCTGTCAATAGGATACGTATTCCGGAATTTTATGGTAAAGTTAAGGTCCCCAGAATACGACCTTTCGAGTGGTGCCTCGGTAATTTGGCAAATCCTAGGGTTGCATTTTGGCCAATCATATCGATTGGTGCGCCTCTCTTTGTCAATTCGGCGAGTTAGCACCCAAAACCGGTGCCATCGCAAAGAACACGTTCAGACGCATCTTTCGTCCATACAACGTTTTCACTCAACTTGCCTGTGGGAAGAGCAACCGCGGAAACAAAAAACGACTAAAACTGGCCATTTTGGGCACTCTAAGTCGATTAAATCAGTCAATATTGGGAATTGGGCGTGCTAATTTAGTCTGGGGTATACCTCTACACATGGTACATGACGTCCCAGGTTTATACGGGATCAAGTACTCTCTATTTTGCTGGCCGATTTTTCAAAGTTGGCGGATTTTGGGCACCTTTTGTGCTATTTTGGTCATTTTAAAATAGTAAAACCTATATTTGGGTAATTTAAAATACATAGTATAGGTATATCTGTAATTATTATAGGTGTGACTAAATAATTGTACCTATTTGCTTAAGTACTAAACATCTGCCCCCAAACATATATGCTCTCTGTAGGGTGGCATATCCATTAAGTTGAAAGTTTATCTTGGAAATTGTATAGGCGTGACTTTCCGAGGCATCTGGGGACCAATGAAAGCAGTTTTCCCTATATATGTAGGGTGGTGAAGTCGTCATGGAAAAAAAAGTTTTTGCGTAGCGAAAGCTTTGGTTTTCTGTGATGTTTTTTTCTACCTTATGAATGATTGTTCAGGCAATTCGTGGTTTTTGCGTGCTTTTGCAGGGGCGATTTCGGTCGTTTCTAAAAGCATTTGAAGGACATTTTTAAGTGTGCGTGCTGTGTTGGAGATTCCGACGCGGCGTGCATGCGCAGTGTTGTTGAGATTGTGTTTGTATGCTTTTTAGTATGTAAATATAGTTTTGATACATTTTTGCGTTGCGCTGGGTGTTTTGCGCCGGTGTAGTGCTGAGTTTGTGGGTGAGGGGCATGTGCAATGCGGAGTAGTTTACCGTGCGCGTGTTTTTTCCGAAGCGCTTGGCGTTGCCGTGTGTGCGAGATGCTACAACATCGCTCTGTCGGTGCCGGTGCGAATGTGCGCTGTTTGGGAATGCTTGTTTGTGCTGCGGTTTTCGGACTGCGGTGCGGCAGGTGGTGTCCTTTACGGTGTGTTTTGTGCTGGGTTTTGCCGGTGGAATTAATTCATTTTCGGGTAGACCGATTTTGACGTGGGGCCAATGTTGGCGTGCGGAGAGGACTACAACTCAAAGCGTGCTGGCGTTGGTTCTTTTTGATCGATCGCTTTGCGGCGTGTGCTTCGGTGCGTGCTGCTTAGTGTGAGTGGTTTTATTTTATATCTTTCTGTGAAGATGGATGTGAAGTAATTCTTGACTTTGTGGATAACTTGGGGTGCGTATGCGAGTGGTCTTTGAACCTGTCCCTGCCTCGGTGGGTTGACATACTTGCGGCGTGTGTTTCGGCATGTGCTGCGGGGTTGGTTATCATTCGTGTTGCGTGTGCGCTTTGGGTGTTTTGTAAGGTTGAGGGCGGCTTTTCGTTCTTATTTATGGAGGATATTAACCTGGTTGATCCTGCCAGTAGTCATACGCTTGTCTCAAAGATTAAGCCATGCATGTCTAAGTATAAACACTTTTGTACTGTGAAACTGCGAATGGCTCATTATATCAGTTATAGTCTACTCGATAGTACCTTACTACTTGGATACCCGTAGTAATTCTAGAGCTAATACATGCATGAATACCCAACTGCTTGTCGGGCGGGTAGCATTTATTAGATTGAAACCAATGCAGTCTTCGGGCTGGTATTGTGTTGAGTCATAATAACTGTGCGGATCGCGCTTTTGCGCGATAAATCGATTGAGTTTCTGCCCTATCAGCTTTGGATGGTAGGATATGGGCCTACCATGGCATTAACGGGTAACGGGGAATTAGGGTTTGATTCCGGAGAGGGAGCCTTAGAAACGGCTACCACATCCAAGGAAGGCAGCAGGCGCGTAAATTACCCAATCCTGACACAGGGAGGTAGTGACAATAAATAACAATGCTCTGGCTCTTCGAGTCGGGCAATTGGAATGAGAACAATTTAAATCCCTTAACGAGGATCAATTGGAGGGCAAGTCTGGTTTAATAATGGTTTATTGTTTAGTTAGGGGAAAGAGGAAGAAAATCTGAGCTAAATGATATGCAGGTTGCCTATGTACCAGTTTTTGGGTACAGTTGTGTGCACCACACCAAATATAAAATTTGGGAGGTTTTCAGACCGATTTTCGACCATTTTCAAATCAAGTTTGAAAGGGTATAAAGTGTCACAGGTACCCCGATCGGATGTGGCAGGTGAAAATGGGTGGCAGCGCAGCGTTCCAGTCCCGTCATTTGCGAATTCGCCGAGTGAAGCGCAAGTGGACCGAAACTTACATCGTAAGTCAGACACCTTCGGTTTCACTTGGATTTTGTATACTAACCATCGTTTCCGTAGGCCATGAAGAAACCGACTGGACCAGCTGATCCAGAGGCTCCGTCTTCGTTGGAACCTGCTGCAGGGGTTGCTCAAGTCGATCCGTGAGGAACTTGTCTGCTTCCAGCGCGGTTCCGGCGGGGGTGGGGCCTGGGGAGAAGCTTGGGACGACAGAGTCGGGGAAGAGGGTGACACGGTCGGGAGCTGCGGCTCTTCAGCGTGCCGCGGCAGCGCCGACGGCGGCGGAGGAGACGGCAACGGCGACGACGGAGTCGACGGTAGCGGAGGGGGCTACAGCAGTGACGGGGGCGAGTGCGGCAGCGGAAGCGATTGCGTCGGAGGAGGTGGGAGGAGCGTCTTCGGCAGAGGAGACTGAGAGGATCGGTTCGACCGTGGAGGAGGTGATTGCCGCCGTGTCCGCGGCTGAAACTCGCTACTGCGTTGACGGAAGCGGTATCGTCGACCGAGACGACCCAATCCCCGTCGAAGCCTGGAAGCCCGAAGATCCCAACGGAGAGGAAGTCGGCGGCGAAGAAGGCGTCGTCAACGAAGAAAAGCAAAGCGTCAAAGAAGGTGACTGCACCACCGAAGAAGAAGACGACGACGCAGAAAGCCTTTGCCAGGGCTGTCGCGC
>JAAVTJ010000200.1:22500-25000 GCA_011947355.1 Phytophthora boehmeriae | reverse complement strand
GGTGTCGACGTGTCAGCGCATGCGTGCGCCTTTTTATGCTAGGTGGCGTGTCTGTAGGGGTCACCTGGAAGCTTCTTCGTGAATATGGACACTAGAGCTATCTGCATGGCTGTCTGTGAAGGTGTCGGAGCGTATTTGCCTTGGACTTTGTATATTTAACTTGAATGTAGGCTGGCTGTGAAGGTGTGCATGTGTCTTGATCTAAGTATGCAAATTAGCACGGCTAGTTTGTATGGCGGCGGCTTCCTGGACCGCGTGGTCCACAGATTAATGCGTGGTGCACAGATATATCAGCCTGCGTCCTTGGATTTATACTTGAACTGAGTATACTATTCGACCACGCGGCGGTCTCCGTTATACTTGATTAAAGTATACTACCGGCCACTTTTGTTTTGCCGTAGCTCAGCAACCAAGACGAGTTAGATCTATTGTCACCTATGAATCCTGTGTGGCTCGAGCTGGAGAATCGAATGGTACCATCGTGTCGAGTGTCAATGTTGCATAACCCGTCCAAGTTTCCGATTTACATGTTATCTTGTATTAAGTATGTGATCCCAATGATTTGAACTGTGCTAACATGTCCTCCTAGACGTAGTTTTTGCCGCTGAACACGATGGTGCAATCGTATTCCAAATCGGAGCAAGGGAACGTGGTCAAATCGGCAAATTAAAAAGTGGCCATTTCATATTTTGCCACCGAAGTCGGTCAATGGACTTTTTCTGAACCCGTGACGTTAGTGATTCTAGACCGCAATTTCACGCTCTTTACGATGAAACAAAGTCTCCGAGTCAACTCCTTCTAGTTGCTGAGATATCGCCCAAAACGTGGGTTTATTTTGCCGCCGCATTTACAAGTTGGCGCCTGGAGCAAAGACGAGCCCGACAGTGCCCCCTCTACCGCCCAAAAAGTTGGGCCTTGGTACGAGCAAACTTTTAGGGCGGTGGAGGGAGCATCGTCGGGCTCGTTTGGCCTACAGAGGCCGAAAACCGTCGGCGGCAAATTAGAGAGTAATCCATAGTGAAACCAAGATAAAGCCTTTTTCGCGTAGGGGGCGAGATCGCCTATACGGAAAAATGTTGAGATCTGCGCTCTTAGTGTCCTAGACGTAAAATTTGGCGCTGAACACGCTCCGCTATCGGGAGAAGGCGAGAAATCAACGGATCATGTCGAAAACGTCCAAAAACACGTTTTTGGGCAAAAAAGTTTGAAAAATCGATTATTGCCCCGTCTAGGCTCCGGACGTGGAGTTAGACAAAATCTGAGGCCACCACGTGAATCTACGGGTGAAAACACGTCTAGGACAGCCCGAGTTGCTAGGGATTTCAGTTTCGATCATCGACTTCGACGCGGTCGAATTTTCATTTTATGACCTTTTCGACGCTCGTCGAAGTCGCCAAAAACGCGGTTTTAATTCATTAAATCTGATATGGCCCGTTTCTGTCCTGCAGACTTTATTGCATCTAGAGCGGAATTTCGCGCTCTTTACGATGAGACCAAATTCGGCGCCCAATTCGGTCTTGATCAAAAGTTATGGCCATTTGAATTTTCGGATTTTCGACGATTTTCGCGAGTTTTGCCGCCGATCCGCGAAAACTTGGCGAGGCCCTCCCGGAGCCCCCAGGACCTTCTACCACCTATCGAGCGAGTCTCGGGGCCTCCTCAGCATGCCGAACAAGAATCCGGACCCTTTGGGCGACTTTTCCGAACTTTGAAAATCGGCCCCATAGTAAGTGCTGTTGTCAGCATGGCGACCCGAGTTCCTACGCGCTTTCCTGTCCTGTCCTGAAACGGCCGCAAAAACCCACAAGTCAACTTACAGTGGTCGGATTCGACCGGAGAAAACGGATTCTGAACGGGCTTGACCAAACTAAGCGATTCAAAAAAGTCTCGGGGATAAAAGACTAAATTAAAAAGTTATTTTAGTTTTTCATACATTTTTGGCCCGTTTGAAAAAACTAAAAACATATTTTAGGTTCTGACTTCGGGTGGGCATGCGGGCACCTCTGCTCGTCATTTTGACGCCCGATTTGGGACCTAGCTCAAATTCGTTCCCTACGAAAAAAATTAAAACCACGGACCAATCAAAATGTTTTTCGCCTTTTTCTCCGCCCACACGCATTTCGACTCTGAATCACAATCGGGAAAAAAGAGATAAAAGACGCGCCCTATCGTCCTACAGATGCACAAAAGTTTCGGGGCTCAACTCCAAAAATTGACCGAGTTATGCCATTTTGAAAATTGGCCCAAAACTGCCCAAAACCGCCATTTTGCGCTTTCGTGTTTTCGGAGCAACTTTAAATGGCCGTAACTCTGTCAATAGGATACGTATTCCGGAATTTTATGGTAAAGTTAAGGTCCCCAGAATACGACCTTTCGAGTGGTGCCTCGGTAATTTGGCAAATCCTAGGGTTGCATTTTGGCCAATCATATCGATTGGTGCGCCTCTCTTTGTCAATTCGGCGAGTTAGCACCCAAAACCGGTGCCATCGCAAAGAACACG
>JAAVTJ010000200.1:0-12500 GCA_011947355.1 Phytophthora boehmeriae | reverse complement strand
CTCTTAGTGTCCTAGACGTAAAATTTGGCGCTGAACACGCTCCGCTATCGGGAGAAGGCGAGAAATCAACGGATCATGTCGAAAACGTCCAAAAACACGTTTTTGGGCAAAAAAGTTTGAAAAATCGATTATTGCCCCGTCTAGGCTCCGGACGTGGAGTTAGACAAAATCTGAGGCCACCACGTGAATCTACGGGTGAAAACACGTCTAGGACAGCCCGAGTTGCTAGGGATTTCAGTTTCGATCATCGACTTCGACGCGGTCGAATTTTCATTTATGACCTTTTCGACGCTCGTCGAAGTCGCCAAAAACGCGGTTTTAATTCATTAAATCTGATATGGCCCGTTTCTGTCCTGCAGACTTTATTGCATCTAGAGCGGAATTTTGCGCTCTTTACGATGAGACCAAATTCGGCGCCCAATTCGGTCTTGATCAAAAGTTATGGCCATTTGAATTTTCGGATTTTCGACGATTTTCGCGAGTTTTGCCGCCGATCCGCGAAAACTTGGCGAGGCCCTCCCGGAGCCCCCAGGACCTTCTACCACCTATCGAGCGAGTCTCGGGGCCTCCTCAGCATGCCGAACAAGAATCCGGACCCTTTGGGCGACTTTTCCGAACTTTGAAAATCGGCCCCATAGTAAGTGCTGTTGTCAGCATGGCGACCCGAGTTCCTACGCGCTTTCCTGTCCTGTCCTGAAACGGCCGCAAAAACCCACAAGTCAACTTACAGTGGTCGGATTCGACCGGAGAAAACGGATTCTGAACGGGCTTGACCAAACTAAGCGATTCAAAAAAGTCTCGGGGATAAAAGACTAAATTAAAAAAGTTATTTTAGTTTTTCATACATTTTTGGCCCGTTTGAAAAAACTAAAAACATATTTTAGGTTCTGACTTCGGGTGGGCATGCGGGCACCTCTGCTCGTCATTTTGACGCCCGATTTGGGACCTAGCTCAAATTCGTTCCCTACGAAAAAATTAAAACCACGGACCAATCAAAATGTTTTTCGCCTTTTTCTCCGCCCACACGCATTTCGACTCTGAATCACAATCGGGAAAAAAGAGATAAAAGACGCGCCCTATCGTCCTACAGATGCACAAAAGTTTCGGGGCTCAACTCCAAAAATTGACCGAGTTATGCCATTTTGAAAATTGGCCCAAAACTGCCCAAAACCGCCATTTTGCGCTTTCGTGTTTTCGGAGCAACTTTAAATGGCCGTAACTCTGTCAATAGGATACGTATTCCGGAATTTTATGGTAAAGTTAAGGTCCCCAGAATACGACCTTTCGAGTGGTGCCTCGGTAATTTGGCAAATCCTAGGGTTGCATTTTGGCCAATCATATCGATTGGTGCGCCTCTCTTTGTCAATTCGGCGAGTTAGCACCCAAAACCGGTGCCATCGCAAAGAACACGTTCAGACGCATCTTTCGTCCATACAACGTTTTCACTCAACTTGCCTGTGGGAAGAGCAACCGCGGAAACAAAAAACGACTAAAACTGGCCATTTTGGGCACTCTAAGTCGATTAAATCAGTCAATATTGGGAATTGGGCGTGCTAATTTAGTCTGGGGTATACCTCTACACATGGTACATGACGTCCCAGGTTTATACGGGATCAAGTACTCTCTATTTTGCTGGCCGATTTTTCAAAGTTGGCGGATTTTGGGCACCTTTTGTGCTATTTTGGTCATTTTAAAATAGTAAAACCTATATTTGGGTAATTTAAAATACATAGTATAGGTATATCTGTAATTATTATAGGTGTGACTAAATAATTGTACCTATTTGCTTAAGTACTAAACATCTGCCCCCAAACATATATGCTCTCTGTAGGGTGGCATATCCATTAAGTTGAAAGTTTATCTTGGAAATTGTATAGGCGTGACTTTCCGAGGCATCTGGGGACCAATGAAAGCAGTTTTCCCTATATATGTAGGGTGGTGAAGTCGTCATGGAAAAAAAAGTTTTTGCGTAGCGAAAGCTTTGGTTTTCTGTGATGTTTTTTTCTACCTTATGAATGATTGTTCAGGCAATTCGTGGTTTTTGCGTGCTTTTGCAGGGGCGATTTCGGTCGTTTCTAAAAGCATTTGAAGGACATTTTTAAGTGTGCGTGCTGTGTTGGAGATTCCGACGCGGCGTGCATGCGCAGTGTTGTTGAGATTGTGTTTGTATGCTTTTTAGTATGTAAATATAGTTTTGATACATTTTTGCGTTGCGCTGGGTGTTTTGCGCCGGTGTAGTGCTGAGTTTGTGGGTGAGGGCATGTGCAATGCGGAGTAGTTTACCGTGCGCGTGTTTTTCCGAAGCGCTTGGCGTTGCCGTGTGTGCGAGATGCTACAACATCGCTCTGTCGGTGCCGGTGCGAATGTGCGCTGTTTGGGAATGCTTGTTTGTGCTGCGGTTTTCGGACTGCGGTGCGGCAGGTGGTGTCCTTTACGGTGTGTTTTGTGCTGGGTTTTGCCGGTGGAATTAATTCATTTTCGGGTAGACCGATTTTGACGTGGGGCCAATGTTGGCGTGCGGAGAGGACTACAACTCAAAGCGTGCTGGCGTTGGTTCTTTTTGATCGATCGCTTTGCGGCGTGTGCTTCGGTGCGTGCTGCTTAGTGTGAGTGGTTTTATTTTATATCTTTCTGTGAAGATGGATGTGAAGTAATTCTTGACTTTGTGGATAACTTGGGGTGCGTATGCGAGTGGTCTTTGAACCTGTCCCTGCCTCGGTGGGTTGACATACTTGCGGCGTGTGTTTCGGCATGTGCTGCGGGGTTGGTTATCATTCGTGTTGCGTGTGCGCTTTGGGTGTTTTGTAAGGTTGAGGGCGGCTTTTCGTTCTTATTTATGGAGGATATTAACCTGGTTGATCCTGCCAGTAGTCATACGCTTGTCTCAAAGATTAAGCCATGCATGTCTAAGTATAAACACTTTTGTACTGTGAAACTGCGAATGGCTCATTATATCAGTTATAGTCTACTCGATAGTACCTTACTACTTGGATACCCGTAGTAATTCTAGAGCTAATACATGCATGAATACCCAACTGCTTGTCGGGCGGGTAGCATTTATTAGATTGAAACCAATGCAGTCTTCGGGCTGGTATTGTGTTGAGTCATAATAACTGTGCGGATCGCGCTTTTGCGCGATAAATCGATTGAGTTTCTGCCCTATCAGCTTTGGATGGTAGGATATGGGCCTACCATGGCATTAACGGGTAACGGGGAATTAGGGTTTGATTCCGGAGAGGGAGCCTTAGAAACGGCTACCACATCCAAGGAAGGCAGCAGGCGCGTAAATTACCCAATCCTGACACAGGGAGGTAGTGACAATAAATAACAATGCTCTGGCTCTTCGAGTCGGGCAATTGGAATGAGAACAATTTAAATCCCTTAACGAGGATCAATTGGAGGGCAAGTCTGGTTTAATAATGGTTTATTGTTTAGTGTATAGGAAAGAGGAAGAAAATCTGAGCTAAATGATATGCAGGTTGCCTATGTACCAGTTTTTGGGTACAGTTGTGTGCACCACACCAAATATAAAATTTGGGAGGTTTTCAGACCGATTTTCGACCATTTTTCAAATCAAGTTTGAAAGGGTATAAAGTGTCACAGGTACCCCGATCGGATGTGGCAGGTGAAAATGGGTGGCAGCGCAGCGTTCCAGTCCCGTCATTTGCGAATTCGCCGAGTGAAGCGCAAGTGGACCGAAACTTACATCGTAAGTCAGACACCTTCGGTTTCACTTGGATTTTGTATACTAACCATCGTTTCCGTAGGCCATGAAGAAACCGACTGGACCAGCTGATCCAGAGGCTCCGTCTTCGTTGGAACCTGCTGCAGGGGTTGCTCAAGTCGATCCGTGAGGAACTTGTCTGCTTCCAGCGCGGTTCCGGCGGGGGTGGGGCCTGGGGAGAAGCTTGGGACGACAGAGTCGGGGAAGAGGGTGACCCGGTCGGGAGCTGCGGCTCTTCAGCGTGCCGCGGCAGCGCCGACGGCGGCGGAGGAGACGGCAACGGCGACGACGGAGTCGACGGTAGCGGAGGGGCTACAGCAGTGACGGGGGCGAGTGCGGCAGCGGAAGCGATTGCGTCGGAGGAGGTGGGAGGAGCGTCTTCGGCAGAGGAGACTGAGAGGATCGGTTCGACCGTGGAGGAGGTGATTGCCGCCGTGTCCGCGGCTGAACTCGCTACTGCGTTGACGGAAGCGGTATCGTCGACCGAGACGACCCAATCCCCGTCGAAGCCTGGAAGCCCGAAGATCCCAACGGAGAGGAAGTCGGCGGCGAAGAAGGCGTCGTCAACGAAGAAAAGCAAAGCGTCAAAGAAGGTGACTGCACCACCGAAGAAGAAGACGACGACGCAGAAAGCCTTTGCCAGGGCTGTCGCGCAGGCAAACGCCGCCGCCTTAGCTTCACCCGCGGGTAAAGAGACGCCTTCGGGGTGTGTGACCGCCGCGATAGCTGCGACGAACAAGGCAACGACTCTGTGCGCCGGGTGTGGCGACGAGGCCGGACGAGTCCATGTGTGCCCGGACTGTGATCGTTCGGTGCATCCATGGTGCGGTTATCCGGTAGGCGAAGAGGGATATGGCCAGCCGGTGAGATGCCCGAGCTGCGATGAGGTGTCGAAGACCGGAAGCACTGCTAAGGGGTCTCGCAGTGGTCAGGCTCGCCAATCCGCTGGGTCGGACGAGGAGGCTAAATCCGAGAGCGACCTTGAGGACGAGCGCCCGGAAGTGGCCGATGGCTCGGCTAGCAACGGATCCAGCTCAAGCGAAGAGGGTGAAAGTTCCGGCAGCGACGGAGAGTTCGTGATCACTGGTGTGCAGCCAACATCAAGGTTGCAGCCAACGGATGAAGCTGGAGTGCTGACGCGTGGACAGGAGGCAAACCTGGCCAACTACGGAGTTCGTGTCATCGTACCAGCGAAGACCCAGACGTCGTCTGGTGGCCGGCGGGGCAAGGAGAGGGAGTTCAAGCTGTACCGGATTTTCAATCGATATACAGTCGGCGGGGAATACGCGTACGAGTGTTTGTGGGCGGAGGGGACATCACCCAGACAACCACAGAGTGGCGAGACCGGCTGCTGGAGGATGGCCAGAAGAATCGCTTGGACGCTGTCGATCGCTGGATGGACTACAAGGAGAAAGTCGAGAAGACGAACGCGAATTTGCCAGCCAATAAACAACAGGAGTGCCTCCCATTCAACAAGTGGGTCATGGCAAGTCGCGTGGGAAGGCGCTTGATGGCGGATGATGACAATAACAGGTGCATGTTCACCGCGATGAAGACAATCTTGGAGAAGGGCCTTGGCTTTGATACGCCGTTTACCAACCAGGATATGGAGAAGTTTTGCGAAGGTAGTCGCGTGGGCGAGGGGGAATCGGATGGAGCGACTTCCTTCAGTTCGTCCGCCAGATTGATCGGCGTTTGAGGAAGAAAAACGTGCGGGAGTAGACCTGAAGGTCCTCAGCGAAAATCTTCATAAGGGGCTGGGGAAGGGTGTGGACAGCATTTGGCTCCTGGATGAGACGGTGCTCGTTGACGGCTGGTATTTGTGCGGCTCGTTGGATTCGTCGTACATCGGCCATGCCTTCGCCCTGAAGTTGACGACGGCTTGCTGCATAGATGGGAAGATGGGGAGCGAAAGCCACTGGATGAGGACAAGGAGAGCATTTGGCGTATGTCCTTTATCCGCCGGGTCGTCAGACTGGAGTATGATGAAGAGGTCGAGGACCCGGCTCCAAAAGACTCGAAGAAGAAGAAGCCCCGTGGACGTCGTGGCAGCAAGAAGAACCAGGGACCGAAGAAGTCGTCGGGTTAATCGTACCGTGGAAGGCCCTGTGAGCCAATACCCGGTACGTGGGTGGTCAGGGCGTTGCATATCGTGCATGTTCAGTTCCCTCAGGTGTGAAGGAGGTAGACCTGTAGGATGACACAGTACTCCTTAAGTAGCTGTGAATACAGCCAGCCTTTGGTAGAGGAAAATCCGCGTATCACACGAGACGGAGCCAATGCCAAAATCACCCAGGGCCGTGAGTCATACACGATCACATGGGACGGCTGTATCATCCGGAGGGGACCATATTCGACATAGCGATGTTAACCGAGCGTTGTCAGAGGCGCTCATACGGCGGAGGTGCAGTTTAATGTACGACGCTGCTCGACACCGGACAAACTCCACATTGGTGGAGGCACCATTCATGATGCAGTCGTTTCGGTGGAGCCATAGCAAATACATGACCGCGCACCGAATGACATTGAAGACCCGCAGCAAGTTGTGACTTCCGAAAGTGGTCACGCTGCGGGGGTGGAATTGAAGCTGTAACAGGTAGACCAGCGTAGGCCAAGTCACCGCTCCATCCACCAACTCGTCAAAGGCCGGGAGGAAGGTTGCCCAGACTCCTCGCGCCACCTCACACTCCCAAAGAGATGCTCTGCTGTTTCCGCAACTCCACATCCATGGATACATAGAACATCCTCGGTTCTGTGGCGGTACTTGACACGGAGGTTGAGTCCGTTGTGCTGCAGCCGAAACTTGATGTCGGCCAGGATTGGAAGAAGGTCACGGTCAAGGCGGGTTTCCCTGCGCCAAAGGTCCTTCCAGGCGGGTTCGGCGACGATGCCTAGGGACGTGTGCGGCATGTGCTCGATTTTGGGCAGTACATGAAGCAGGCGATAAAAATCGTGGTTTGCGCCGTGGATGAAGACAACGTTGTCGAAGGTCCATCCATGAGACGCTGCGCATTGACCCGCAGGCAAATGGGGTCCTTCTGAAGGGCCTTGCATATGGTCGAGTTCAAGAAGCCTTGTTGCTTGGTTTGCCAAATGGCTCGCCGCTCTGGACCAGACGTCGTCGGCGGAGAAGCCGTCACGACGTAAGATGCTTTTGCAGACCGCTGACGTCGGGAAGTCGCCAAAGTGGTCGATAAAGTCTTGAATGCGGTGATAGCCCGCAGTGAAGAAGCGATAAGCGACCTTCGAAGCTTGTGCCGTGTACTGACCCTCGCGTTAGCGCGGATGAACGAATTACACCAGTACGGCATCTCCTGAGCCGCCCAAGAGATATCGTCAAAGCAGCAATGCTTCTTCCGTAGCGCATTCCATTCCAGTATGGGCTCCACCCAGAATTGCTTGAGGGGGCCCATCGTGCTTCCATCACAATGGCACGTCGGATTGGAGCGTACAAGATGTCAAACCCGACGCCTTGACCTTCCAGCGCTATCGTGAACAGTGCGAATGCCGAGGCAAACCAACGCGGCACCCGGTGAGTCGTTGTGACAGCGTTCATGGCATCGCGGAGGGAGCAGAGCTGAAGGGCGTGGCTAAATGCCATTGTCTCGGGAAGCCCAAGACCTCCTCGGGACGTAGGCCAATAAAGCCACTTCTCGTTCATTGGCCCGCGAAACCTCTCATCCGCCGAGATTGGCTTCTTGAAGAGGAAAGATTTGCAGATCCGCTTGACCTGCTCGACTACAGAGGCGGGAACAGGGGTAACCGCCGCTGTATACCACAGCAACGGCAGTACTATCGTGCGGAGGATAACTGCCCGTCCTAGCATTGTCCTCGCCCTGAATCGCCAGAGCAGGCAACGGGAGATCATTGCTGCAATGAGCCTTGGGAATCGAGCGCTCGTCGGAAGCGAAGGACTCATGTAGATGCCGAGGACCCGGACGTCACCGTCATCAGCGATAACATCCCAACCGGTGTGTTCCAATGACTGGCGGAGTCCCGGCGGCATCGGCTGAAATGGGAGAATGTGAGTCTTGTGAACATTCAGCGTTAGGCCAGCTACCGTGGCGTAGCCTCGCACATATTCAACAAACACTGGAGCGTCACCGATGTCACGAAGGATGCCATTGCAGTCGTCCGCGAACGCGAGTAGGTGATGGGGCTCCTCTTCTCCCTGGACTTGAATTCCCATGGGTCCAGTCACCGCGCGGAGGTAGCACATCATCGGTTCGATGAAGATTACGAACAATGCGGGCGAGAGTGGATCGCCTTGGCGAACGCCACAGCCGAGCTCAAAGAAATCACTGGCGGTCCCGTTAACGAGGACACTAACAAGGGTGCCTCTAAACAGGGTCATCACCCAATCCCGAAACACTTCACCGAAGCCGAAGTGGCATAGGATTTGATCAAGGGCCGGCCACAACACGCTATCGAATGCCTTTGCGAAGTCGAGGAGTACTGCGCCTGCCTTCTTCAGATGCAGTTTCCTCGCGAGGTTTTGCAGATCCTGGAACTCAAGCAGGGCATGACGGATCGATCGACCTTGGACGAAGCCGGATTGATCCGTGTGTAGCAGCGAAGGGAGGATAGTTCTCGACCGCCATGATAAGATCTTCGATCCGAACTTGGCGTCGTGGTTCAGTAACGTAATCGGGCGGTAATTGCTCGGCTGACTGCGATCGCCGCCTTTGAAGAGCAGGGAGATATACGCGCGACGCTGGGACTTGGACATCCGGCCATGGTCGAAGTTGGACGCGTATACCATCTCGTAAACCTGCGCCCATTCCGAAGGGAACATCTGATAATACTCCGCTGGGAGGCCGTCGAATCCAGCTGACTTCCCCGAGGAGAGCTCCGGATCGCCCAAAAGAAGTCGTTGGCCGTAAGAGGGGCGTCCATCATACGCCTCTGTTGCTCCGTCAAACGCGCGGTAGTGTACTTGAGCAGTCGTTGCAACTCCAGAGGGTTGTAGCGGCGCTGGGACACTTTGCCCTGTAGGTCCCAGGATGGCGACTGATATAAGGATCCCCAGTAACCTCGGTGTTCTGCTGCCATTTCGTCTGGGTCGGTAGTCGTGGTCCCGTCCGCTCGACGTACTTCCGGGATCGCCACTCTGTACGCCGATGGTGTGGGGGCACGGAAGAAGTATGCTGTACCCCGTTCTCCTTCTGTGACGTCACGATCAAATTTCGCCATCTCACGACGACTCAGGAAAGCATCTTCAAGGGCTTTGAGCTCAGCTAAAGCAGCTTGTATCCCCGTACGTGTGTCTTCCGACGGACACGCCGCGTCAAGTGCTTTTGCCATAGCCAGTTTACTCCGGAGTTCTCGCAGCTTCTCATCGTCCTTGTTCTTCAAGGATTGCTGCATCTCGCGGAGAAAATCACGATCTTGGCGTTTGTGGTCATCCAAGAGTGCACCTGGGTTACAGCCCGGGAATAGACGAAGGCGGCGACGAAGATCTTCCAGTGACTGGCGAAGTGTCATCTGAACAATCGGGACTCGGAGTAACCAACGCGGACATTTCCAAGGTAGCCGTTTCGTTACAGGTTGCGAGGGGACACCAAAGTAAATTCAACCGGACGGTGATCTTCATGATAGAACTGATCGTCCGTGATGTACCGGGACCCTTGAAAGAACTGTTCAAAGATGCCGCTCGACACTAGAAAGTAGTCGATGCGTCGTCGATTGTCGGGTCCAGAGAACTGGCGACGATCCGGAAAAGGCCTCCAGGGACTGTGGAATCGCATCAAGGACACGTAGGCATCGAAGATCTCTCTGGTTGTAGACGAACACTCAGTTGCGTATAGAGAGTGGTCGCTACCGGCCACAAGACCAAAACTACTGTAGCGGTGGTGCTCAATGGCAAAGATTCTGACAGTAGCAACGGTTGTCTATTGCTGTCCGCCAGCCATTCCCCAACCGCATTACCAGTAGAGTCTGCAAGATCGCAGTCGTAACTTTGTGCGCCCGTCGCTGATGCTGTTCAGCTGACCAAGACATCTCAGCTCTCTCTCTTCCGCTGCGGAATCATTCAACACTTCCATCCAGGGCAATCGAGGCAACAGCACACGACAGGGGAAGACAGTTGTGATTTTCCTCATTCAAGAGTTTCTATCTACCAATATTAAGCACCGGAGCAGAGGCTGGATCGTTCTCCTGTAAAAAGTATCGAATGGCCACAAAGGAGGAGGCCAACAAGCAGCAGCTGCGGCCTCTCGCTCCCTCGTGTCCGTCTTTTTTCTAGGACGACCCAAATTCAGGTCAGGGCCATGTCGCCCCCCCCCTCCACCCGCAGAGATCCACACCCAACTTACTCCACGTCCTGCACGTTCATGTCGCCCTGGTTGGCGTCGGCGTTGTCCGGCTCCTGGTCCGACGTCCACAACGTCAGGTTGTCCGCAGCAGCTGCATGATCAGCGTGCTGTCCTTGTAGCTCTCCTCGGACAGCGTGTCCAGCTCGGCGATGGCGTCGTCGAAGGCCTGCTTGGCCAGGTTGCAGGCGCGGTCGGGCGAGTTGAGGATCTCGTAGTAGAAGACCGAGAAGTTGAGGGCCAGCCCCAGACGGATGGGGTGCGTGGGGGCAGCTCCGCCATGGCGATGGTGGACGCCTGCTTGTAGCTCTCCAGGGCCTTGTCCGACGACTCCTTGCGCTCGTCGTCCACCTGGAACTCGGCCAGGTAGCGGTGGTAGTCGCCCTTCATCTTGTAGTAGAACACCTTGCCCTCCTCCGAACTCGAGTTGGGAATCAGATTATTCTCGATGATGGTCAGAATGTCGTTGCAGATGTCCACGAGCTCGCCCTCGATCTTCTGGCGGTACGCCTTGATGTGCTCGCTGCGCTCCGAGTCGCCCTTGTTCTCGATGGACGAGATCACGCGCCACGACGCGCGACGAGAGCCGATCACGTTCTTGTAGGCCACCGAGAGCAGGTTGCGCTCCTCCACCGTCAGCTCCACGTTGTGGTTGTTGGCCACCGCCTTCATGTGGTCCACCATCTCGTCGTAGCGCTCGGCCTGCTCGGCCAGCTTCGCCAGGAACACCAGAGAGTCGCGGTCCATCTTTTCTCGGTTTGGTTCGAACTTTTCGGTTAGAGCTTGCTTCACTTGGGCGCAAATCGGATTCTGGCCGGTTTTCTTTGGAAAAAAGAGGGGGGGTGGCTCCCAATTGGGAGGTTTGGATCGGACCGGGTGAAAGAACCGTTGAGCATACCGGGAACAAGTGAAACTAGGAGTGAAGGGCAGCGTGACGTCCATCCCTCCACACAGCCAATAGCTGCTCAAACCCTCTGCAAACCGATCGCGCTGGCAAACAGCATAGGAAAACCTCTGTTCTGGCATGAGCTAAAGTTGGTTTCACCCCCTTTTCTGCCAGAGCCACCAAAGTCGACCGCCACGCCCAGTCGTGGCATCGCACCTTGCACAGTCCACAGGCGACGCAACGAAAGCAAGCCTGGCTTCGAGAATGCTGTAACCGCTTCGGACCTATCTAACTACGGCACCAAGACATTCACTAGATCGGATCGCAGCAGCTTCAATCACGTGGCAACGCGATCTTTTCCACCAATCCCTAAGCCACGATATCAGTTTCCGCCAATCACAGGCGACCTGCAACATGAAAGTTGCCGTTTGCGATCTTTTCATTCACACCGAGACACGCCATTCTACCTGCCCATTATTACATTTGACTTTCTACCATTATTACATTGACTTTCGCTGTAGCTTCAGTGGCAAGAATCAATTGCTACCAGACAAAAGACACATCCTGCGTTTCTTCTTGGAACGGCACAATCGTTCTTTTAGCGCAGCGAGCAGGCGACCGACCTAACGTTCTAGAATTGAGAGTGTTGACCAGCGAGAGAAGAAACTTCAACGTTAAGACTTCGTGCTCTACTGTAGAGCATGGATGTCTCCACGGAATCGCCTTTCGTCACGTGGCAAAAGTGCATCAAAGCCCTCAAAGCGCAATAAATGGAGCCTTTCAGAGCCAAAGTAGAAGCACGTGCTGACTCTCTACCGGCTCTTATCCAAGCAAATGGCATCAATACACCAGCAGCAGCTGACCATTTTCCCAAAGGCAATCGCCTGTCACACCAGTCCGAACTATAAAGTTATCGCCGTCGAGTTCTTCTTTCTCCAGTCTGGCGGAGGTGCCGTCCAGTCAAATCCCAATTGCATCGCCTTTCGTCCGTCCTATCAGTTCCTACAGGTCCGCTCTCCTCTTGCCGACTGTAGTTGAGACCACTACGATCAACGACCCAATTCGATTCCACAGGTCCAAGTCCGTCGTTGCCAATCCCCATCAGTCTTTCATCGCCTTAGCAGCAATAGAAATCAATAGGAATGGGGACCGCTCTGTCGATGCAAAGTTCTTGGCCACTCCGTTGGCAGCGCAATGGAAATTCCCGTTCGTGGTGAACCCTCGCTTCAGTCGCCGTCGAGTCACGACACTCGCGCTGACCGACAATTTCTGGACGCACACGATCGACATTGGCGGCACCGCCATCCGCGAGGCAGAGTCCGGCCGCATCCTGTTCCGAGTCATGCCGGCCATCGACGGCGAACCGGCGGACGGCAGGACCAAGTGGCTGCTGGACGAGTACGGAATCGCTGTGGCTCACTTGGCGCCTTTGGGCGACTCGAATCCCGCCAGCTACAAAGTTTGTCTGGCAAGCGTCGAGAGGACCCAAAGGTGCTCACGACGCTGGAGATCAAGTTTGTGCCTGGTAGAGGCGAGCCATTGCAGGCCGAGATCGAGGACGTCCACACAGGAGGCACGA
>JAAVTJ010000001.1:0-21790 GCA_011947355.1 Phytophthora boehmeriae | reverse complement strand
GAACAATACACTGGAAGTGACACGCATCACGTCAGAAGTGGATCTTGTTGGAGGCGTGGTAGCAAGACAAGGCGGTCAAAGTGCCTTAACTAGCGTGGTGAGAACTTTGCACACTCTGGAAGAGGTCTTCCGCATCGACAAGCTCGTGAAAGACAACTACTTTCACTGAGAGTTCAACATGCGGATGAAGTTGTCTCGTAAGGGACTCATCGCGCACCTGGTGAAGCCAGAGTTCGACCACCACAGTGACCGCTCCACGTTGGAATGGAAGACCAACGATCTGAAGGCCCTTGGCGTGATAGCTGGAGATGTCAGCATCACGTACCAAGTATACATGCGTGGAGCGCAAACGGCTGCGGAAGCCTGGTACATGCTGCAAGACCACTTCAACCGCAGCACGCTGAAGAATCGACTGCTCGTCACCAAGAAGCTGCATAACTTCAAGATGGAAGCTGGCACGCGCTTCGCGGAGCACGTCGACAAGTTCAAGGAGCTCGTCATGAAGATGGAGGCTATTGGAGAGCCTCTCGACGAGACACGTCAGATTGTGTTGCTGCTAGGCAGCCTGACGGACGAGTACCGATTGGTGTGCAGCGTACTCGAGAACACGCCCAACCTGAGCCTGCCGCATGCGATCAAAGCGCTCTCAGGTGTCGAGACTTCGGACGGAGCGTCGTCGACTCAAGAACGGGCATTCACAACGAAGAAGAAGGAGTTCAGCAAGCGCAAGTTTAACGGCAAGTGCTACTACTGCAAGAAGGTGGGTCACCGCGAGGTCGATTGCCGCAAGAAGAAGGGCGACAAGGGACGTGGTCAGCGTGCCCAAGAAGAGCAAGGTTCAAGCTTTGCGTTCGCGGCTGCTACGGCGATTGCCAAGTCAGAATGGCTCGTCGACTCCGGTGAAAGCTCGCACATGACCAGCGTCCAGGACAAGTTCGTGTCCTTGAAGGAGCTGAAGACGCCGGTCCGCATCGTGATCGCGGACGGCACGAAGATTGACGCAGTTGCAATTGGCACCGTCAGATTGAAATTAGCGGACAGGACAACCGTCACGTTGTCGGATGTACTCTACATCCCTGAAGTTGAAGAAAGCCTCATCTCGGTGTCGAAGCTGGCCGAGAAGGACGTCGTCGCGCAGTTCAGCAAGGACAAGTGTGTCTTTCACTATGGTGACGCTACCGTCATGGAGGCCAAGCGTTACGGAAACATTTACAAGCTGAAGACAGTGGGGGACGAGGAGTGTCATGTTGCGACGACACCTCGTAAGGAGCCATGGCAGTTGTACACGCCCGTCTTGGCCACATCCCGTACAAGCGATATGAACAGCTGCTGAGCATGTCAGATGGGCTACCGCGCATCATGGGAGATCCGCCAAGCAACCTCGTCTGTCCGGGTTGCTGCATGGGCAAGATGAAAGCTGACGACTTTCCGCGGAAACCAGAGAAGCTCATTAAGAGCGCTGGTGTACTCGATTTGGTGCACTCGGACGTCATGGGTCCGATGCAGACCAAGACCCCAGGTGGATGTACATATGCGGCTACATTCATCGACGATTACTCACTCCACGTCAAGGTGTACTTTCTGAAGAAGAAGTCTGAAGTATTGGAGAAGTTCAAGACCTACAAGGCAGGCATCGAGAACGCTACTGGATCAAGGATCAAGCGACTACGTTCCGACAATGGCGGTGAGTACACTGGCCGACAGTTCAAGGAGTACTTGAACAATGCGGGAATCAATCAGTTGAAGACGGTGCCCTACACGCCTCAGCAGAATGGCCTGGCTGAGCGCATGAACCGGAGCCTTGTTGAAATGGCCCGGTGTATGCTCTACCATGAGGGAATTGAAAAGAAATGGTGGGCAGAAGCTGTGAACACAGCGGCGTGGATCATCAACCGGATCCCCAACTCAGTGACGGTCAAGACGCCGTACGAAATTGTGTCCAATTCGAAGCCCCAACTCAAGAACGTGAAGGTGTTCGGTGCACTTGGATACGCACACATTCCCGACGAAAAGCGTCGCAAACTCGATGCGAAGGCTTTCAAGTGTCGTTTCATGGGCTACGAGGATGGTGTGAAAGGATATCGCGTCGATGTGGCTACTGGGAAGGTGCAAATTGTACGGACCGCCAAGTTCATGGAGACAACTAGTCCGAGACACCTGATGTTGCAGATGGACCCCGAGACGAAAACGCTGAATTGGAGTCTCAGCTTCCGACGGAACAACCTACACGACTTGTTCCGAAATTTGGTCAAGACGATTACGTGATCCAACTTCAACATCAAGTTGAAGATGACGTGGCTATGGTTCCATATGGTCCGTCTCATCACATGATTACCCGGTCCAGATCTCGACGTATTGAAGAGACGAACGAACGGAAGGAAGCTACTGCTCGGAAGAAGCAAATTATTGATGCTCCTGCACCGTTTGGCACCAAGCGTCAGAAGCTAACCCAAGATCGATCCAAGCCCAGTGACGACCAATTGGCTATTGTTGAAGGTCAACTGATGGCAGCGACTGAGGTTCCGAAGACCTACGCCGAGGCGACTACATGTGGTGACTATGACAACTAAAGCGAGGCTATTGCAAGTGAGTAGAAGTCACTCAAGGCAAATGGCACGTGGAAGTTAGTACCCAAGCCGAAACATCAGCGTCCGATTGGCTGTCGCTGGGTATTCGCACTCAAGCGTGATGAAAAAGGGCAGGTCATCCGGTATAAGGCTCGACTCGTGGCTAAAGGATTCTCGCAGCGCCATGGTGTGGACTACGAAGAGACATACTCGCCGGTCGTAAGTCTAAACTCACTACGTGCGAACTTAGCGAAGATGTGTGAAGAAGGTATGTTCGTCGAACAGTGCGACGTCGACACGGCTTTCCTGTACGGTGAACTTGATGAAGACATCTACATAGAGCTGCCGGAGGGTATGACAGTCGAAGATGAAGAAGGACAACTTGTGTGCAAGCTTCAGAAGTGCTTGTATGGACTTAAGCAAGCTTCACGTGTTTGGAACGAGACCAGCGACATTCACCTCAAAAGCCTCGGGTTCACGGCTGCTGATGCAGACCCGTGCGTCTACACGAGAGATCAAGGTGCGAACAAATGTGTGGTATGTCTTTACGTCGACGACATGCTGATTGCGTCTCAAGATTCAAGCACCATTGCTGCAGTCAAGGATGACATCGCGAGCAAGTTCAAGATCAAGGATTTGGGTGAAGCTCGTTTCATTTTGGGCATTGAGGTCAACTACGACACGGACAACAAGCTACTGAGTATCGGTCAACGCGCGTATACGGAGTCGATCATCAAGCGCTTTGGTCAAGAGAACGCGAAACCAAGCCTGGTGCCACTGGACCCGAGTAGTCAGTTGACCAAAGAGGACGAAGCCGTCACCGCTGGAGAAAAGGCCACGATGAAGTCAAAGCCTTACCGCTCACTCATTGGTAGCCTGATGTACCTCGCATGCGAAACAAGACCCGACATCGCGGTGGCTGTTGCAAAGTTGAGCCGGTTCTTGGAAAACCCAGGTTCAAAGCACTGGGATGCTGGGATCAAGGTCGGCAAGTACCTGTTGAAGACCAAGGACATTGGCATCGTCTACGACGGCAAAATTGGATCTCAGCTGATTGCCTACTCTGATGCAGATTGGGCTGGAAACCGCGACGACAGACGCTCGGTGAGCGGTATGCTGCTGGTGATGTGCGGTGCGCCAGTTGTGTGGCGATCGACATTTCAGAAGACGGTCCCATTGAGTTCGACCGAGGCCGAGTACATGGCTCTAAGTGACTGTGTGAAGGAGTGCGTGTGGATGTGACTTCTGCTAAAGTACATTGGTGATGACCAAGATGAAGCGACGACGATATACGAGGACAACCAAGGTGCGATGGCGTTGGCGAAGAACGTTGGAGTACCAAGCACATCGATGCTCGCTACCACTTCATTCGTGAGAAGTTGGCAAGCAGCGAAGTCGAGCACGAGTACATTGACTCGAAGAAGCAACTTGCTGACTTCCTGACCAAGGGACTATCATCGAAGACCCTACGCTATCCGATAGAGCGCTGCAATGTGATGCCGGTGCCCACAGAGACTTCGAATTGAGTGCGGGTGTTGCGATTGGACACTTCGCAGTCTTGTTGTGTGGATCCCTACCGCCTCGCGTGCGTGCTGTGGTGTTGTTGCCATGGGCACGCAATTGTGCGAACCTACGGCGAACCTAACGGGATTGCAGCGATATGATTAGTTGATCGTCCAAGATACTCATCTCTGATTGGCTAAGGGAAAGTTCAAATTGCAGTTAACGACCGATTTGCGATCCGGTTCAAGTATTTCTTCTGGTCCCCTGACGTTGCCCTTTGGAGATAGAGGCTGAAAATTCGTACACTGTATGTTTGAGGATTGGAGAGTATAACCTACTTGGTAAATTTGTCTAATTCAATCTCAATCACTTTCGGATTTCCATTCTACTACTGACTTCACTCCCAACCAAGCTTCGTCGACCATACTAAAAACAAGTCTTCGCGAACTCGGGGCTGCGCGAGAACGCTTCCCAACCAGTTAGGCTGGTCTCAAACCCTTTCATTTGTGTAGCAATACCCAACTCCTTATCGTAGTCATCGATGGTCATCCCTTTCTTCCTCATTGCCCTCATAATTGCCCTACTAAGTTCTCCTCCTCCCGCTCTTTCTTCGCCATTATCGTTGTTGTTGTCGTCATCGTAGTAGTTCTTGTCAGATCGCAAGAACCTCATGACGAAGTGGTTGGCATCGAGTGCATTCGTGTCAGGAGCGGTCATCGTCGAGAGCTTGATATGCGTCGAATCCGTTTCAGCCGTGGCACCTCCACAGCTTGCAACGATGGTAGCCGCAGATAAAACGAAGAGGTTGGTCAGACGCATGACCAGTCTTGAGGAGTGCTGGAATGTTCGAGAGCAAAATGCAATGTGAGTTTGAACAGCACTGGTCTCTTTGGCGAAAGTCATCATGTATGGCTCGCAACAAATTATTGTTTGCGCTTGATTTTTTCGCTTGTATGCAATCTATTACGGTGTTCGATCAACAAGTATGTAATCGTCGGTAAAATTCATTGTGACGTTGCTGCTGTTTATTTCATTTTTGAGCGGCTGAAGTGTCTAGAACGTGACTACAGCTTAAACTTGTGCTGTGTCGCCGCCATCAGCGCTCTTCTGCTTTAGACTATCATGCCATTAATTTTGGCATACAATAGTGTGAAAAATTTACGCATGTTTTCTGCTATCCCATATATTGTTGCTGCAATTGACAGATTTCACGTGGCAATATATGCAGCACCTCTCTATTGTGGGGTTTATGGTGAAGTACATGTTCGATCGAAGAAAAAGAAATCTTTTGCTTGGACCGAACTAGCGACCCCGATTCAAATCCGGGTGAAAAGCAAATGATGCCGAGGCAACGAATTCAGCACCCCAATCGCACGACAGACATGTACGAAGCGCTGATACTGTAGGTGCAGCGGAGTTTCACTTCGTCGTTTTCTTCCAGGCGTGCAGTCGACTGCAAAGGCGTCGATGTGTTATAACCTTGCCCGTATAGGCAGAAGCTGGTTTGGATCCGTTCATCGTTCCTAAGTAACTCGACTTGTTGATTATTTCCGGTAGGCCTGAGGTTCACAATCACAATAAGACTGTAGACGCCAGGAAGGAGAACTTTACCACACCATCACCACCGTTCACAACAAAATCTTTTGACTCAATTTTGTTCCAGCTCAGGTACTGCCTCGATTTGGCATCCAGCTGAGAGCTCAGGTTGAATGGACACAGATTCTCGGCAAGCATGTAGCTCTTCACGCAATCTATCCAATTCGTCCTGTTGATCTCGTAGCTTTGACTCCAAGACATCAACTCGCTCGACAGAGACTGGGTCAGGATCGAACAAATACTTCGCCATCCACGTCGATCGAAGGACACGGATTTTCACAGTAAACTCCAATCGGAGCACTTCATTTTTCAGCCCGACCAGCTTTCGTTGGACATCACCAGTATCGTTCATTTCACAATCAAGCGAGTCATGAAAGCACTAAACAAAACTCAAGTAAGCTTGCTGGTTAAATGGATAAAAATATGTGTTCCTTTTTCACCTTCGTGTAGTCGCTAGCTGACGCGTCCGTAATTGCATTGGAAGACGTCACGTAGTCGGATTTTATCCAAGCACCTTTGTACCGCCCGTCGGTCATCGGGGGAAGACGTGGTTCGTAGAGTATACTAGTTGAAGTATGCGATTATAATGGCGCGTGCATAAGATGAGTTCTAAGTTTAAACTGTGAATAATAAAGTGCTAAAGATAAATCTCGGGTAAGCAACGCAAAACTAGGACCAGAATATGGTCCTCTGAAAAAAGTTACCGGTATCGAAATTTATCAATTACAGCATTGTTGCTACCTTGTGTTTGTTCACAAGCCAACTGCATATGAAGCTCAGCGGCTGCTTTAGGGAACGGGACGTTGTGTATACGAGGGGTTATTTTGTTGAACGCGTGTCGCTACTGTAGTATCAAACTCAGAAGCAAACGTAGGTCTCTGTCATTACAATGCCTCTGGTAGGTAGAAGCCAATTAATTGAGAGTCAAGTGACACCACATCAGCTCGTCCAGCTTGCGACAACATATCACTGCTGTAGCAATAGGCAAATAAGTAGGATTATTGTGGGAGAAACATCTATCAAATCGTTTAATCGTGCGATGTCTAGAGTGAGCTTTACTCTCCAAACGATACGACACCACGTGTTGGTGTGCTGGACTGGACAATATAGCAGTGAGCTAGCTTTAGCTGCACAAACCATTTTTTCTACTTGTTATCTTGCAGGAAGTTCAAGTACTTCTGGTACTTCTGGTACTTGTGGGTCTGTTGGAACTGCGGTACGCCTCTTCCGGTACGCATAATTTCCTCCATTTTCGAGTAAATGCCCAACTTTTTAGCGTAGTCGCTTTTGCTCACTCCTTTTCCCTTCATTATCCACATCTTGGCCTCAGTCAGACCTCTCTCTTCGTCGCCTTCGGCGTCGTCATCGTCGTCATCGTCGTCATCGTCGTCGTCGCCGTCGTCGCCGTCGTCGCCGTCGTCGATAGTCGTGTGGTGGGTCCTCAACATCCGCTGACTGCGATCGCCAAGCGGAGCTACGTCGGATTTTTCGGCCGGCTGGACTGCGTTAGTCGTCAAGAGTATGGCGTGCGCCGAATTCGTGCCTGCAGCAGCAATTTCGTAGCTCTGAACAAAAGCAACCGCTGCCAGAAGTAAGATGTTAGTCAGACGCATTATCGCGTTTGTGAAGTGCTTGAGTACTCAAAGACAGATTGCAAAGTGAGTCTCAATGAGACCACTGGTTTTGTCGACGAGATCTCTAGAGTGTACTAGTACTAGTTTTAATGTTGGAAGTCTTACGAGCAACGACTACAATTGTTTGCGTTGGTTGTCTTCCTCACGCAATCAATTACGATATGGCATGATGACGATAATCAAGGTGTCGTATACCATTATCGTTAACAAGTTACCGTAGTTAAAAGCCCTGGCAAGGCGTGGCATTATTGATCGATACAATTGTTTGTTTGTTTGTTTGTTTTTAACTGATAACTTACCTAATGAACGGCTGGAGTGCGTACAAGGTGGCTGCATTTCATACTTGTTTTATTATGTCACAATTTACGACGACGACGACGCCCATCGATTGCGACGTTTAAACAGCTACTAGAATCTATCATCAACATTTTATCCTGGGAGCTGTATGGACTCACATTCCTTTAATACATATGTATAGCTGCCTGTTTAACAGCACAGGCAACATCATGGTGTCAACATCTGCCCCTCCCGCGTCAGCACGAATACGGCATGGAGGACTTGATGACCTTCAGGCCATAGAAAAATTAACGCAAATGAATTCATTAACCATAGCTGATTGGCTTTCAAGTTTTGTTATGCAGGCTAGAACGGATGTCCACATCCCAAGTTATAAAATTGCCCGCGCTGCCGGTTATCCAAGTAGATGTACTGGTTACATGTACATCACCACTCGATTCAACTCGTACATTCATGAAGCCCACAGTGATAGCACCAGTAGCACCCGGGAACACACCACCCAAGGCATCTGCCTACCCATTCATCTTACGCTGGAGATCATGATGCTGGGTAGTAGTGGATCACTTATCGCCTGCCATTGTGGGTCTGATATCGCCGCGGATCGAACAACTGTAGCAGAAAACATCTTTCTTTCACGTGTGGGTTACGCACAACACAATATCGCGATACCTCTGATATCGACCATACGTCTGGATGGAACGACGAACTGAGCAGCCAGATACTGTACCTATTTATCTGCATTAAAAAACCGAGTTCAGGCTGAACATAGAGGTAACTATGACCCATAAGTAGTCGAACGCGCGGATAATTAATGCAGCAGGCTAAATGACTTTGCTCTTACTGCACCTAACGCACTATCTATACGTGTATTTGGAAGTGTGCCGACACAACTGCAACACACGTGTTGATTAGTAAAATTACAGTCGCATGGTATGCATCCATCCTATATAAAACACAAAGCAGCGACAATCACTGTCACATACAGAATGCGTGCTTGTTGACGACTTTACTATCTGACGTCATGATCATCGTCATCATACGACAGTATTCAACATGTAACAGCTTGCTTGAAGAACGAATAAGAAATATTTGACCAGCTCCGTCGGGCTAATGCCTTGGATGCTCACAGTCATTATCATACGAATAAAGACGCCTGTGCGGCTATCAGCTTTCGCCCACAAAGCCTGTTACTGTTATCAGCTTTCGTTTATTTCGCTACAACCACTCAAATCGCATTAAATGCTTGACTCGCTAAACTTTTAAGCGAATCTACGAACATTAGAAATAATAGGCAGTACGTTCCAGTCTAGAACGACATAATTGTTACCTAGTCGCATGTTTGTTTGTCTTGATATAAAACATGGAATGGGTTGTACCGTGATGTAGTCTAAGCGATGCCTCAGGAATGGCTTTCTCCCATGTCACGAACTCTAGACCATTCGTTACTCTGCACATACAGTAATCATAAGAAATGAAAAAATAAACCACGTAATGCAGACCTTTGCGCTTTGGCTTTATGAATTCTTTAACTCATTTTCTACATTCGTGAACGAGAATGACTGTAATACTACTTTTCATTTAATTTTGAACGATGTCTGTTGAGGATACATTGCGTAGCTTGGGCTCATAACCTTTGTTTTTAGTATGTCGACGAAGCTTGGTAGGAGTGAAGTGAGTAGTTGAATGGAAATCCGAAAGTGAATTAGAATGAGTTAAATCAACCTGCTCTCCTTTCCTACACATGCAATTCCTTGGGGATGACTCGGCAACGCTTTTGGACGCGGCAACGGTAAGATATCGGTAAAATACCGGTAATTGATGATGGGAAGAGCAACGATCCAACAACTTCAACCCCTCGTCCAATCATATTCCAGGATTCATCAATGACCAACCAATCATATAACGCGCACGTGCCTCTTCGCCAATCACGCGTATCCGCCACGCGCCAAGCACGCGCTGACGGCAAGTATCCAGGCACGAGACTGCGAAATGTATCTCAACAGACATCGTTCAAAATTAAATGAAAAGTAGTATTACAGTCATTCTCGTTCACGAATGTAGAAAATGAGTTAAAGAATTCATAAAGCCAAAGCGCAAAGGTCTGCATTACGTGGTTTATTTTTTCATTTCTTATGATTACTGTATGTGCAGAGTAACGAATGGTCTAGAGTTCGTGACATGGGAGAAAGCCATTCCTGAGGCATCGCTTAGACTACATCACGGTACAACCCATTCCATGTTTTATATCAAGACAAACAAACATGCGACTAGGTAACAATTATGTCGTTCTAGACTGGAACGTACTGCCTATTATTTCTAATGTTCGTAGATTCGCTTAAAAGTTTAGCGAGTCAAGCATTTAATGCGATTTGAGTGGTTGTAGCGAAATAAACGAAAGCTGATAACAGTAACAGGCTTTGTGGGCGAAAGCTGATAGCCGCACAGGCGTCTTTATTCGTATGATAATGACTGTGAGCATCCAAGGCATTAGCCCGACGGAGCTGGTCAAATATTTCTTATTCGTTCTTCAAGCAAGCTGTTACATGTTGAATACTGTCGTATGATGACGATGATCATGACGTCAGATAGTAAAGTCGTCAACAAGCACGCATTCTGTATGTGACAGTGATTGTCGCTGCTTTGTGTTTTATATAGGATGGATGCATACCATGCGACTGTAATTTTACTAATCAACACGTGTGTTGCAGTTGTGTCGGCACACTTCCAAATACACGTATAGATAGTGCGTTAGGTGCAGTAAGAGCAAAGTCATTTAGCCTGCTGCATTAATTATCCGCGCGTTCGACTACTTATGGGTCATAGTTACCTCTATGTTCAGCCTGAACTCGGTTTTTTAATGCAGATAAATAGGTACAGTATCTGGCTGCTCAGTTCGTCGTTCCATCCAGACGTATGGTCGATATCAGAGGTATCGCGATATTGTGTTGTGCGTAACCCACACGTGAAAGAAAGATGTTTTCTGCTACAGTTGTTCGATCCGCGGCGATATCAGACCCACAATGGCAGGCGATAAGTGATCCACTACTACCCAGCATCATGATCTCCAGCGTAAGATGAATGGGTAGGCAGATGCCTTGGGTGGTGTGTTCCCGGGTGCTACTGGTGCTATCACTGTGGGCTTCATGAATGTACGAGTTGAATCGAGTGGTGATGTACATGTAACCAGTACATCTACTTGGATAACCGGCAGCGCGGGCAATTTTATAACTTGGGATGTGGACATCCGTTCTAGCCTGCATAACAAAACTTGAAAGCCAATCAGCTATGGTTAATGAATTCATTTGCGTTAATTTTTCTATGGCCTGAAGGTCATCAAGTCCTCCATGCCGTATTCGTGCTGACGCGGGAGGGGCAGATGTTGACACCATGATGTTGCCTGTGCTGTTAAACAGGCAGCTATACATATGTATTAAAGGAATGTGAGTCCATACAGCTCCCAGGATAAAATGTTGATGATAGATTCTAGTAGCTGTTTAAACGTCGCAATCGATGGGCGTCGTCGTCGTCGTAAATTGTGACATAATAAAACAAGTATGAAATGCAGCCACCTTGTACGCACTCCAGCCGTTCATTAGGTAAGTTATCAGTTAAAAACAAACAAACAAACAAACAATTGTATCGATCAATAATGCCACGCCTTGCCAGGGCTTTTAACTACGGTAACTTGTTAACGATAATGGTATACGACACCTTGATTATCGTCATCATGCCATATCGTAATTGATTGCGTGAGGAAGACAACCAACGCAAACAATTGTAGTCGTTGCTCGTAAGACTTCCAACATTAAAACTAGTACTAGTACACTCTAGAGATCTCGTCGACAAAACCAGTGGTCTCATTGAGACTCACTTTGCAATCTGTCTTTGAGTACTCAAGCACTTCACAAACGCGATAATGCGTCTGACTAACATCTTACTTCTGGCAGCGGTTGCTTTTGTTCAGAGCTACGAAATTGCTGCTGCAGGCACGAATTCGGCGCACGCCATACTCTTGACGACTAACGCAGTCCAGCCGGCCGAAAAATCCGACGTAGCTCCGCTTGGCGATCGCAGTCAGCGGATGTTGAGGACCCACCACACGACTATCGACGACGGCGACGACGGCGACGACGGCGACGACGACGATGACGACGATGACGACGATGACGACGCCGAAGGCGACGAAGAGAGAGGTCTGACTGAGGCCAAGATGTGGATAATGAAGGGAAAAGGAGTGAGCAAAAGCGACTACGCTAAAAAGTTGGGCATTTACTCGAAAATGGAGGAAATTATGCGTACCGGAAGAGGCGTACCGCAGTTCCAACAGACCCACAAGTACCAGAAGTACCAGAAGTACTTGAACTTCCTGCAAGATAACAAGTAGAAAAATGGTTTGTGCAGCTAAAGCTAGCTCACTGCTATATTGTCCAGTCCAGCACACCAACACGTGGTGTCGTATCGTTTGGAGAGTAAAGCTCACTCTAGACATCGCACGATTAAACGATTTGATAGATGTTTCTCCCACAATAATCCTACTTATTTGCCTATTGCTACAGCAGTGATATGTTGTCGCAAGCTGGACGAGCTGATGTGGTGTCACTTGACTCTCAATTAATTGGCTTCTACCTACCAGAGGCATTGTAATGACAGAGACCTACGTTTGCTTCTGAGTTTGATACTACAGTAGCGACACGCGTTCAACAAAATAACCCCTCGTATACACAACGTCCCGTTCCCTAAAGCAGCCGCTGAGCTTCATATGCAGTTGGCTTGTGAACAAACACAAGGTAGCAACAATGCTGTAATTGATAAATTTCGATACCGGTAACTTTTTTCAGAGGACCATATTCTGGTCCTAGTTTTGCGTTGCTTACCCGAGATTTATCTTTAGCACTTTATTATTCACAGTTTAAACTTAGAACTCATCTTATGCACGCGCCATTATAATCGCATACTTCAACTAGTATACTCTACGAACCACGTCTTCCCCCGATGACCGACGGGCGGTACAAAGGTGCTTGGATAAAATCCGACTACGTGACGTCTTCCAATGCAATTACGGACGCGTCAGCTAGCGACTACACGAAGGTGAAAAAGGAACACATATTTTTATCCATTTAACCAGCAAGCTTACTTGAGTTTTGTTTAGTGCTTTCATGACTCGCTTGATTGTGAAATGAACGATACTGGTGATGTCCAACGAAAGCTGGTCGGGCTGAAAAATGAAGTGCTCCGATTGGAGTTTACTGTGAAAATCCGTGTCCTTCGATCGACGTGGATGGCGAAGTATTTGTTCGATCCTGACCCAGTCTCTGTCGAGCGAGTTGATGTCTTGGAGTCAAAGCTACGAGATCAACAGGACGAATTGGATAGATTGCGTGAAGAGCTACATGCTTGCCGAGAATCTGTGTCCATTCAACCTGAGCTCTCAGCTGGATGCCAAATCGAGGCAGTACCTGAGCTGGAACAAAATTGAGTCAAAAGATTTTGTTGTGAACGGTGGTGATGGTGTGGTAAAGTTCTCCTTCCTGGCGTCTACAGTCTTATTGTGATTGTGAACCTCAGGCCTACCGGAAATAATCAACAAGTCGAGTTACTTAGGAACGATGAACGGATCCAAACCAGCTTCTGCCTATACGGGCAAGGTTATAACACATCGACGCCTTTGCAGTCGACTGCACGCCTGGAAGAAAACGACGAAGTGAAACTCCGCTGCACCTACAGTATCAGCGCTTCGTACATGTCTGTCGTGCGATTGGGGTGCTGAATTCGTTGCCTCGGCATCATTTGCTTTTCACCCGGATTTGAATCGGGGTCGCTAGTTCGGTCCAAGCAAAAGATTTCTTTTTCTTCGATCGAACATGTACTTCACCATAAACCCCACAATAGAGAGGTGCTGCATATATTGCCACGTGAAATCTGTCAATTGCAGCAACAATATATGGGATAGCAGAAAACATGCGTAAATTTTTCACACTATTGTATGCCAAAATTAATGGCATGATAGTCTAAAGCAGAAGAGCGCTGATGGCGGCGACACAGCACAAGTTTAAGCTGTAGTCACGTTCTAGACACTTCAGCCGCTCAAAATGAAATAAACAGCAGCAACGTCACAATGAATTTTACCGACGATTACATACTTGTTGATCGAACACCGTAATAGATTGCATACAAGCGAAAAAATCAAGCGCAAACAATAATTTGTTGCGAGCCATACATGATGACTTTCGCCAAAGAGACCAGTGCTGTTCAAACTCACATTGCATTTTGCTCTCGAACATTCCAGCACTCCTCAAGACTGGTCATGCGTCTGACCAACCTCTTCGTTTTATCTGCGGCTACCATCGTTGCAAGCTGTGGAGGTGCCACGGCTGAAACGGATTCGACGCATATCAAGCTCTCGACGATGACCGCTCCTGACACGAATGCACTCGATGCCAACCACTTCGTCATGAGGTTCTTGCGATCTGACAAGAACTACTACGATGACGACAACAACAACGATAATGGCGAAGAAAGAGCGGGAGGAGGAGAACTTAGTAGGGCAATTATGAGGGCAATGAGGAAGAAAGGGATGACCATCGATGACTACGATAAGGAGTTGGGTATTGCTACACAAATGAAAGGGTTTGAGACCAGCCTAACTGGTTGGGAAGCGTTCTCGCGCAGCCCCGAGTTCGCGAAGACTTGTTTTTAGTATGGTCGACGAAGCTTGGTTGGGAGTGAAGTCAGTAGTAGAATGGAAATCCGAAAGTGATTGAGATTGAATTAGACAAATTTACCAAGTAGGTTATACTCTCCAATCCTCAAACATACAGTGTACGAATTTTCAGCCTCTATCTCCAAAGGGCAACGTCAGGGGACCAGAAGAAATACTTGAACCGGATCGCAAATCGGTCGTTAACTGCAATTTGAACTTTCCCTTAGCCAATCAGAGATGAGTATCTTGGACGATCAACTAATCATATCGCTGCAATCCCGTTAGGTTCGCCGTAGGTTCGCACAATTGCGTGCCCATGGCAACAACACCACAGCACGCACGCGAGGCGGTAGGGATCCACACAACAAGACTGCGAAGTGTCCAATCGCAACACCCGCACTCAATTCGAAGTCTCTGTGGGCACCGGCATCACATTGCAGCGCTCTATCGGATAGCGTAGGGTCTTCGATGATAGTCCCTTGGTCAGGAAGTCAGCAAGTTGCTTCTTCGAGTCAATGTACTCGTGCTCGACTTCGCTGCTTGCCAACTTCTCACGAATGAAGTGGTAGCGAGCATCGATGTGCTTGGTACTCCAACGTTCTTCGCCAACGCCATCGCACCTTGGTTGTCCTCGTATATCGTCGTCGCTTCATCTTGGTCATCACCAATGTACTTTAGCAGAAGTCACATCCACACGCACTCCTTCACACAGTCACTTAGAGCCATGTACTCGGCCTCGGTCGAACTCAATGGGACCGTCTTCTGAAATGTCGATCGCCACACAACTGGCGCACCGCACATCACCAGCAGCATACCGCTCACCGAGCGTCTGTCGTCGCGGTTTCCAGCCCAATCTGCATCAGAGTAGGCAATCAGCTGAGATCCAATTTTGCCGTCGTAGACGATGCCAATGTCCTTGGTCTTCAACAGGTACTTGCCGACCTTGATCCCAGCATCCCAGTGCTTTGAACCTGGGTTTTCCAAGAACCGGCTCAACTTTGCAACAGCCACCGCGATGTCGGGTCTTGTTTCGCATGCGAGGTACATCAGGCTACCAATGAGTGAGCGGTAAGGCTTTGACTTCATCGTGGCCTTTTCTCCAGCGGTGACGGCTTCGTCCTCTTTGGTCAACTGACTACTCGGGTCCAGTGGCACCAGGCTTGGTTTCGCGTTCTCTTGACCAAAGCGCTTGATGATCGACTCCGTATACGCGCGTTGACCGATACTCAGTAGCTTGTTGTCCGTGTCGTAGTTGACCTCAATGCCCAAAATGAAACGAGCTTCACCCAAATCCTTGATCTTGAACTTGCTCGCGATGTCATCCTTGACTGCAGCAATGGTGCTTGAATCTTGAGACGCAATCAGCATGTCGTCGACGTAAAGACATACCACACATTTGTTCGCACCTTGATCTCTCGTGTAGACGCACGGGTCTGCATCAGCAGCCGTGAACCCGAGGCTTTGAGGTGAATGTCGCTGGTCTCGTTCCAAACACGTGAAGCTTGCTTAAGTCCATACAAGCACTTCTGAAGCTTGCACACAAGTTGTCCTTCTTCATCTTCGACTGTCATACCCTCCGGCAGCTCTATGTAGATGTCTTCATCAAGTTCACCGTACAGGAAAGCCGTGTCGACGTCGCACTGTTCGACGAACATACCTTCTTCACACATCTTCGCTAAGTTCGCACGTAGTGAGTTTAGACTTACGACCGGCGAGTATGTCTCTTCGTAGTCCACACCATGGCGCTGCGAGAATCCTTTAGCCACGAGTCGAGCCTTATACCGGATGACCTGCCCTTTTTCATCACGCTTGAGTGCGAATACCCAGCGACAGCCAATCGGACGCTGATGTTTCGGCTTGGGTACTAACTTCCACGTGCCATTTGCCTTGAGTGACTTCTACTCACTTGCAATAGCCTCGCTTTAGTTGTCATAGTCACCACATGTAGTCGCCTCGGCGTAGGTCTTCGGAACCTCAGTCGCTGCCATCAGTTGACCTTCAACAATAGCCAATTGGTCGTCACTGGGCTTGGATCGATCTTGGGTTAGCTTCTGACGCTTGGTGCCAAACGGTGCAGGAGCATCAATAATTTGCTTCTTCCGAGCAGTAGCTTCCTCCCGTTCGTTCGTCTCTTCAATACGTCGAGATCTGGACCGGGTAATCATGTGATGAGACGGACCATATGGAACCATAGCCACGTCATCTTCAACTTGATGTTGAAGTTGGATCACGTAATCGTCTTGACCAAATTTCGGAACAAGTCGTGTAGGTTGTTCCGTCGGAAGCTGAGACTCCAATTCAGCGTTTTCGTCTCGGGGGTCCATCTGCAACATCAGGTGTCTCGGACTAGTTGTCTCCATGAACTTGGCGGTCCGTACAATTTGCACCTTCCCAGTAGCCACATCGACGCGATATCCTTTCACACCATCCTCGTAGCCCATGAAACGACACTTGAAAGCCTTCGCATCGAGTTTGCGACGCTTTTCGTCGGGAATGTGTGCGTATCCAAGTGCACCGAACACCTTCACGTTCTTGAGTTGGGGCTTCGAATTGGACACAATTTCGTACGGCGTCTTGACCGTCACTGAGTTGGGGATCCGGTTGATGATCCACGCCGCTGTGTTCACAGCTTCTGCCCACCATTTCTTTTCAATTCCCTCATGGTAGAGCATACACCGGGCCATTTCAACAAGGCTCCGGTTCATGCGCTCAGCCAGGCCATTCTGCTGAGGCGTGTAGGGCACCGTCTTCAACTGATTGATTCCCGCATTGTTCAAGTACTCCTTGAACTGTCGGCCAGTGTACTCACCGCCATTGTCGGAACGTAGTCGCTTGATCCTTGATCCAGTAGCGTTCTCGATGCCTGCCTTGTAGGTCTTGAACTTCTCCAATACTTCAGACTTCTTCTTCAGAAAGTACACCTTGACGTGGAGTGAGTAATCGTCGATGAATGTAGCCGCATATGTACATCCACCTGGGGTCTTGGTCTGCATCGGACCCATGACGTCCGAGTGCACCAAATCGAGTACACCAGCGCTCTTAATGAGCTTCTCTGGTTTCCGCGGAAAGTCGTCAGCTTTCATCTTGCCCATGCAGCAACCCGGACAGACGAGGTTGCTTGGCGGATCTCCCATGATGCGCGGTAGCCCATCTGACATGCTCAGCAGCTGTTCATATCGCTTGTACGGGATGTGGCCAAGACGGGCGTGTACAACTGCCATGGCTCCTTACGAGGTGTCGTCGCAACATGACACTCCTCGTCCCCCACTGTCTTCAGCTTGTAAATGTTTCCGTAACGCTTGGCCTCCATGACGGTAGCGTCACCATAGTGAAAGACACACTTGTCCTTGCTGAACTGCGCGACGACGTCCTTCTCGGCCAGCTTCGACACCGAGATGAGGCTTTCTTCAACTTCAGGGATGTAGAGTACATCCGACAACGTGACGGTTGTCCTGTCCGCTAATTTCAATCTGACGGTGCCAATTGCAACTGCGTCAATCTTCGTGCCGTCCGCGATCACGATGCGGACCGGCGTCTTCAGCTCCTTCAAGGACACGAACTTGTCCTGGACGCTGGTCATGTGCGAGCTTTCACCGGAGTCGACGAGCCATTCTGACTTGGCAATCGCCGTAGCAGCCGCGAACGCAAAGCTTGAACCTTGCTCTTCTTGGGCACGCTGACCACGTCCCTTGTCGCCCTTCTTCTTGCGGCAATCGACCTCGCGGTGACCCACCTTCTTGCAGTAGTAGCACTTGCCGTTAAACTTGCGCTTGCTGAACTCCTTCTTCTTCGTTGTGAATGCCCGTTCTTGAGTCGACGACGCTCCGTCCGAAGTCTCGACACCTGAGAGCGCTTTGATCGCATGCGGCAGGCTCAGGTTGGGCGTGTTCTCGAGTACGCTGCACACCAATCGGTACTCGTCCGTCAGGCTGCCTAGCAGCAACACAATCTGACGTGTCTCGTCGAGAGGCTCTCCAATAGCCTCCATCTTCATGACGAGCTCCTTGAACTTGTCGACGTGCTCCGCGAAGCGCGTGCCAGCTTCCATCTTGAAGTTATGCAGCTTCTTGGTGACGAGCAGTCGATTCTTCAGCGTGCTGCGGTTGAAGTGGTCTTGCAGCATGTACCAGGCTTCCGCAGCCGTTTGCGCTCCACGCATGTATACTTGGTACGTGATGCTGACATCTCCAGCTATCACGCCAAGGGCCTTCAGATCGTTGGTCTTCCATTCCAACGTGGAGCGGTCACTGTGGTGGTCGAACTCTGGCTTCACCAGGTGCGCGATGAGTCCCTTACGAGACAACTTCATCCGCATGTTGAACTCTCAGTGAAAGTAGTTGTCTTTCACGAGCTTGTCGATGCGGAAGACCTCTTCCAGAGTGTGCAAAGTTCTCACCACGCTAGTTAAGGCACTTTGACCGCCTTGTCTTGCTACCACGCCTCCAACAAGATCCACTTCTGACGTGATGCGTGTCACTTCCAGTGTATTGTTCATAAACTCGAATTGCTGTAGAACGGGGCAAACAATTTCTCCGCAACGGGTCCTCTCTCGCCGTCTTTTGCTCCGATCGCCAATAACATCTAGCCAAAGCTGCCCGGTGACTTTGACGATCACGTGCCCACCCACTGCAAAGCGTTCAAATGCAGTAGCAGAGAACTGGAAGGCTGGGAACTGCGTCCAGTAGCACAACCAATGCAACTTGAACGAGGCCAACGAGTCAAATTCTTCTCTTTGTAGATCGAGCAGAAATTGCAGCGCTGGCGAGAAACCGTACGCGTGGCGATATGCTTCCACATGCGGCAACACTTCGACGCTGAAGCTACGCCTCAAATCGCAGTAAACATCACCGATCATCTGGAATGTATCGTCCTGCCGTTTACTATGAAGGTTTCTTGTCATCCAAGCTGTCTTGTAAACCTCCAGATCTCGGATCTCGAGTTGCAGCACTTCGATGTCGGCAACTAATCGAGCCTGGAGCTGGCGTTGGCGTGATCGGTATGTGGACTGCCACTTACGGCTCTGTTTTCGCCGATACTCGTCGTTCAGCTCGGATTGTGTCATTGACGCCCCCAAGCGTTTTACAGGTTTGCACTTCATCAGCCATTTTGTCCGGCCACGTGTTAGTTGCCTCGTCGTAATTGTCGGCGCTATTTGCTGGTCAGTATTCACCGAGGTTGAAAGCTGAACGGAGAAAACCGAGTCGAATTCGCGATACTTGAGCACGTTAATCTGGCGATCCTTAGTCTTGGCTGCTGTCTTCCGTTTGCTTGCGTCCATGGTGAATTGAACGTCGTACACTGTTTGTTACAAGGAGTTTTCGTGAATGCAAGTCAGTTGCTTCTGTGACTTGGCGTATCGTACTGTATGTACCAAGTCGTCATCTCAAGATTTGCTATGATTACGCGATTGCACGATTGCGAACGAGGCTCGCGAATCTAATAGAGAGTTGGTTGCTCAGAGTTGGTTGCTCAACTATCTATTAGATTCGCGAGCCTTCGTTCGTCTAAACCACCCAGATTCAGCTGGTTTGTCTAGCAAGAGACAAACTAAACAATTTGGCGAGAAAGTGAACCTCCATTAGGCTAACTCGTTTCCTCTGAGTATACACTCCGACTGCAGTTGCTAATACAGTAGGCCTCTGATAGGCAGTGTAATGCGCTCAGCGATTCCTCTAAATCGCACCGACCCTTCTGTCCTGCTATCACGCCTCCTAGAAGACCCACTTCAGAGGTGATTCGTGTCACCACCTGCTCATTGCTCTCAAACTCGAATTGGTGTAAAACAGGACAAACAATCTCCCCAAATCCTGCTCTCTCTCCTCTCCGCTTCTGAAAGTCGTAGTAAATATCCAGCCAAAGCTGACCCGTGACCTTGATAATGACATGCTCACCCGCCTCGGCGCGCTCAAACGAGTTAGCAGAGAACTGAAAACGTCGGAACTGTGTGCGGTACCATAACCAATGAAACTTGAATGACGCCATGGAAGTAAATCCCTCTCGTTGCAAGTCGAAAAGTATTTGCAGCGCTGGCGAATAACCAATAGTTTGTTGATACACTCGTGACTCAGGTAGCTGCTCGCCGCTGAATCCGCAATTTAAAGCGTGATAAATACCTCCAATGGCCTCAAATGTATCGTCCTTCTGTTTGTCTTGTAGAATATTTCTACTCCCCACCTTACATATCTCGAGGTGCTCGATTTCTCGTTTAAGCTTGGCAACATTACGAATCAATCGGCACTCGAACTGGCGTTGGCGCTCCCGAAAGGTACTTTGACGTTTTCGGCCTTGTTCTCGTCGACGTTTCTTCTTTAGCTCGTCTATTGTCATGGACGACAGCGACTTCCTTACCGCAGTCTTGTGTTTATTATGCTGTTGTGATGCCTTGTCATTTAATTCCACCAAAGCCGTCACCACAGCAGATTGCTGATCAGCATTCGTTGACGCAACTGGTTGGTTTGGCGTGAATTGATTTTGTTGCCACCACTTGTTCGGGTCGATTTGGGTCTGATTTCTGGATGACATATCTTTCCCTTCGTCGGTGCTTGGTGTAGTATATGTTTTTGTCGATGTGTGCTGCGCCTCGAGTGGTTGGATATTGGAAGTAGGAGTTGACGTGATACCTTCCCTTTATCGGAAGTTGTTGACGCAGTTACTTGACCGTTCACCAATAAAACGCTATCATGCTCCAATCGAAGTTCCATGAGGTTGCTGGATTGCTTCATGCAAGGATAATGACCATCGGCGCCGGATGTGTGGAGGAATTTGAGTCCAGGGGCATCGGCTTTGAATTGCTAGGTGTTCGTTACTGAGTTATTGAAAATGATAAGATTACGCTAACTAAAACTCCTTATAAATTAATCGACCAGGCTGCGATGATATCAAAAACGAACCGTACGTTTGTTTGCTGACATGTGAAAAGTTAACAACATTAGATCCTACTACACCCAAAGGCCCGAACACTTTCAAATACAAAATACTTTAAAAAAATAGTGAATGATACTTATCGTGCGGTGGAAGCTGATGTTAGTACCTGCTGGGAGGAGATGGATAGTGAACTACAGCTGCTGCATCGTAGTTACTCTCCGGTACATGTGAAATTTTGCGTTGCCGGAGCGTCCTCATGCACACACACAGTTGCACAGAGGAAAGTGCTCGTATGACAGTAGATAAGTAACACAGAAGAAGAACATCTCTACTATTATTTCCAGCACAGCGAAACTTCATGAAATCTATGTGTTGTAATCGCAGTGCGTTCACTTTGCAATTATTTTTACCGCGTTTCAGCACTAAAGTACAACTGCTTTGACCAACGTTGTGTTTGTGGCGGCAACGTTGCAAGCTGTGAAACTGATTCGGCCGCTACGGATTCGAAGCAGCACTTCTGACGCGACAAACGCAAAACAAACGGTTCCAGGTGGCATAAGATATTTTCTCCGATATACAACAGGTATGGTGCTGACAATGAAGACGTCGATGAGAATGACGAGATCGAT